>QZLH01001161.1:8685-24445 GCA_003833135.1 Oehlia diaphana
CTCTATATAAACTTAAACAAAGCTCGAGCCAGCTCGAGCCAGCTCAAGTTCAGCTTGACTCAAGCCAGAATTTTTCATAGCTCGGCTTAGCTTGAACAACTCGAGCCAAGATTTTTTGTGGCTCGGCTCATTACAGGCTTGGCTTGCCGCAGTTTTCTGAGCCAAGCTCAAGCTATGCTCTGGCTTGGCTTGAGCCGGCTCATGTAGAGCACTATAAGAAACAGTTTATATAATTTTTTTTCATTATACATCAATTGTTTATAGCATTATAAACCTAATATAATTTTCAGTTATAAAATTCTAGTAAAAATATGAATCTTCTTTTATTCAGTAATTAAATAATAATATATCTAATATTATCTAGTGTTTCTCGATGAATACCTTTTCTGATAATGGCCAAATTTACCACATGATAAATATCGGCGCTGTTGTTTTACTGGTTGAGTATTACTTTTATCTGAAATTTCTTGCATCAGAATTCTTTTTTTTGATATCTTTATCGTACTTTTTAGTCTCTTTTTGATGGAGCTCCTCTAATTTTAGTTATATGAGGATCAATTATCTGTTCAATTAAATCTTTTTGTAACAAAATTATGCTGCTATTTTCTTGACTAGATTCATTAATTCCTATTATATCATGATTTTCTTTAATATCATCATCATCATCTATATTTTTTTTCTTGCTTTGATTCAATAAAATCTTTTAATAATGTGATTAATTCATGATTACTATTAGTTTCTAATGCAACATTGATAGCAGTTTTCGCTGTAGAAAATGCAATTCTAAACTTATTTCATTGATAAGTGTTTTGGTGAACAACTTCACTACAATCTGATCCTTGAATATAATGTAAACTTTGGAATGTACATGTAATTTGAAATGAAGTTATATCAGTTGATGTTTCTATTGCTGTAAGAATTGGTGAGTTCTTAAGATTAATATTCAAATTGGATAAAATGTTATCTTTATACCATCTAATGGGTATAATACTACTAATATAAAACTTCGCTAAATATGAATATAGTATCACTTTCCAGAAATGGTGGCAAATTATACCTTTTGTGATTGTTTCTAAATAAGTATAAAAATATGTTCCATCATTTAAAAGTATCACTAAATTGTTCCTACGTGAAAGGTCTCCTATACGTCATATTCTTCACATTTCAATGATAATTGAAGTTTCAATACCATTTAAAAGAGATGTCAAGGTTATTTGTGGTTCATCAATAATATCTTCAATAAAATTATCATTAGCAGTTTCACCATCTACTAAATTTTATAAGATTTATGCAAGTAAGATATTTCTTTATCAATAAATATTACTTAATCTTAATAAAACATTACTTACTTTATTCAAAGATAATATCAAATGACCTTTGTAAGTAAATGATTGAGAGATTTGAAACTTTTGTCAGGATAATACAAGAGGCATTAAAAATTGATTAAGAACTGCATTAATATTGGAAAAAATTAAGATGATAAATGCGGAAGTCCAATTGTTGTTTGGTAAATTTTAAGATTAGCTAATTTACAATATTGAAATTCAACTTCATATCTTTTATCAATAACTTTTCAATATCACAAAGACTACTTGTACTATTTAATACTTTTTTAATAATAGCATTAAATGATTTAACACTTTAAGTACTTTGAATCCTCATGTTAAATTGAAATGGTGTATAAGCTTTAGCCCAACTATTTCGATTAGGATATAGTATTCTGGTTATATATGATTAACTTTCTGAAAATTCATTCATCATAGACCCCTATTGTTGTTCAAATAGTTCTATGCTTAATGTATTCCTGTATAAATAAAAGGCTTTACTAAACGAATGAAATTTTATACCTAATTTTGTTTTGAGATATTTAGTAATATTTTGCCAAATATAAAAAAGACAATAAAAGTATGGAGTTATTAGAAAAACATGAGCAGTTGCATTAATTAATCCTGGTTCTGAATCTGTCCAAAATGCCTTTGATGTAATATTATTAGTTGCTTTTATAAGGCATTATAAAATCCAAATATACATAGATGCCATTTCATCTTCAACAAGAGCATTTGCTATATTGTAAAATTTTCTATAATTATCCTTGATCATAAATACACTTAAGTACATATTGTACTTATTCATTTTACAAGTATTATCATTTAGTACTACATCATGAAACTGTTGATATAATTTTTATTGTGATGGAAACATCCAAAAAATTCTATATAAATGACACTCATTACTTGAATGTCGAACAAATATTTTCCAATGTAGATCTTCTATTATCTTTTCAAGAAAAATATCAAGAAATGAAATAGTATCCGAGTTTTCTTCTTCATTATTTTTACATAAACAATATATTGAATTATAAACATTCTATTTATGAAACACATGCTGCAAATATTTTTTTTTAAAATTTCCAGTTGTATAACAGGCACTACTTTGCATTCTGTGAAAAACTTCAAATCTTGTATCATTTCATTATTGAATTGTCAATATCTTGCATTAAGATGTGGTATGTCAGTTAGAATTAATTCGTGATTATGTATATTTTCTAATGTTGTGCATTTCACCTGATTTTCTAATTTATGTAATGTAAAATTACAATATCACTAGCAATTGGACTTGTTAGAACCTTGTTCCCATTGTAATTCTTGATTAATATTCTTACGAAGTTTGTAAGTACTCCAAAAAAGCAACGGTATGACTTATGTATAATAATAGAAGAGTTATTTGGATCCTTGTCATTTTTACAAATCTGATAACCAAAACCTCTTTCTAAACAGTAATTAAATATAAACATATCAACGGACATCTAATCATCAAAACTATTTTCTTTACGAAGATTATATTAATATGTATTAAAATTATCAACTGAACTTTGGAAGAATAATTCTATAGGTAGTTCATTAAAAAAATTATCAGAAAACTCAGGAGGTGTAATAATATCTTCCAATACAATATTTTTGTTAGTTTCTACAAAAAAGTTATTAGGAGACTTAGAAGGTATAATGATATCTTCTAATACAGTATTTTTGTTGATTTCTATATAAAAATTTTCAGGTGATTCTGGAGGTGTAATGATATCTTCTAATACTGTATTTTCATTGTTTTCTTTAAAAAAGTTCTCAGGAAAAATAGTGTCTTCAGAAAAATTTAGAAAGAAATCCCAATTAATTCCATTGTAACAAAAGTATTTTGCCAAAATAAATGATACTGCGTTAATTATCATGACTTTATTTTATATTCGTAATGCATAAAATTTTTTATAATATACATAGATGTGACAAATACCATTTTTCACATATTTGTACAAATTCAAAGTTATACAATGTAATGGTAAAAATTATCAGCAGTGAAATTAAAATTAAAATTAATAAAAATCATCAGTGATATTAAAAATTTAAATTTAAATTTATATAAATTTGTGGTTAAAATCACTGGCTGGTGAAACTAAATTTAAAATTATTAAATTCACCAGTGGTGATTAAAATTCAAATTTAACTATTGGTAAAATTTAAATAAATTCTTATAAGATTGTAGATTTACTATTGGTCAAAAATTGTATTTTTTTAATGACAAAAAATTTTGAAAAATTTTGCATTCAACTTTAATGATTTCATTGGAATTTGATTATAGCTATAGTAAAACTTAATAGAATATGTGGATTTTGCTATAGGAAATAACTTTTATTATTATAAATTTTAATATTTAGAAGTAGCAATTTGACTTTACATAGAATTCTAAAAAAATAATTATTTTTGTGAACTTTAAAAAAATGCATGAAGTTAAATTTTATTATCTCTATTTTGTTCATTAGGGTTTGAAGTTTTTATAATAAAAATAAATAAGTATATTAAAATGCTTTGTAATGAAGCAGAATATTATGGTAAAGTAATTTTTTATATAAAAATTCTGATTTTATTTAATTTATGTCTAATTTTAGTGATTAGCTACATATTAAACTATATAATTGATGCTAAGAATGTAGGTCAATATAACTGCAGAATTATAGGATAATCCAAATTATATTGATAAAGTTTGTATTTGGATATAATTTATTTTAAAAAATTGCAGGTGAATTTGCTTGCATTATCATAGTATTTTACTGAATAACATAATATTTTACTGAATAATATAGCATTATACTAAAAAGTACCACAATTATTATATTTTTTAGAAAATTTTATAAAAATATAACATTATGTGATAATATAATATTGCATTAAAAAATACAAAAAAATACTTGAACAATATAGTATTATACTTAAATATTATTAAATTTATTAAATTTATAATACAGTTAACTCTCTTTATAGTCACATATTTGGAACAACAAAAGTATAATTATATATAAAATATACATAAAAATTAAATTTTTAATACATTTTATTATACTTTATTAAAAAATATATGTATATATTATTAAGTCAATAACCTAATACAGTTTATTAGAATCATTTTATTGAATTGAATGGTGGTAGTTTCATCTTTCTACTTTACTAGAGTTCATGACTAGGCCTTCCATTCTACTTTCTATTTGAGACAGGTTAGCTAGTACCCTATTATTCTCACTCTGAGTACTTAATTTCTCAAAGAGCTCTATAAAAAAAAATTTTACTTAAAATATATTTAAAAATTTGAATTAAATTGTATTTAATATATACTTAAAATATATTTAATTTACGCTTAATTTTACCTATTTTAGTATATTTTAAGGATATTTAAAATAAGTATATTATTATATATTTAAATTATACTTAAATGATATTTAATTTTAACTATTTCAGTATATTTTAAGTATAAAATAAAATTTTAAGTTTATTTTAAATATATTTTGGCAAAAATATTTTTATAGGGAAGCAGGACTTCTATCAGACTATTTTAGACTGATCTAAAACTAGGAGTATGTCATCTACTTATCTTTATATCCATTTTGCATGTTACTGATACTCAGTTATTATTTAACAACTTTACTAAGTATCTACTATCATCATAATGTTTATTAAAGCATTTATTAAATATTTATAAATAGCATTTATTGAATACAAGATATATTGAAAAAGTATCTATAAATGTTAAATTAAAGTATTAAAAAATGCTTAAAAAATTAAATAATTAATAAATAATAAAATATTGTAGTATTTAAATATTTTATTTTTTTATTACTTACAGTAGTGTTCTGCACGAATCGATTCATGACACAGTGTGACCCTGATTGCTCCTGAGTAATAAAAACGTATTTTGCGAATAACTTTTAATCTAGCAGTCCGATTTCGATGATCTTTTTTTTATTTTAATCAGAGTAACGAGACCTATCTATTAAAAAATAGATCATCGAATTTGGATCACTAGATTCTGAGATAATAATTTTTGGAAGTCAAATTGAGTCTGAATTGAGTCTGAATCGAATCGAATTTCAAAGGAGAAATTTGATTCGTGCGGAACACTAACTTACAGTAATAAATGCAAATTTTTAATACTTAACAAATACTGCTATTTGATAAATACAAGACTTCTATTTGGTTAAACTTCATGATGATGATCTATGAAAAACTTTTATCAGGTAATATCAACCATCTAGTTTCCTTCTATATCACCATTTTTAGATACAAGATTTTACTTAAAGACCACTACAGCTTATGATTATCTAGTATGTAATTTGTAATGTTATAATTAGATTGTAATGTCATAATTAGATTGTAATACTGTAATTAAATTATAATACTATAACTAATTTGTAATACTATAATTCTGAAATTACCGTATATAGCAGATCACAGTATCCAGATATCTTGCAAAAATTGGGGGTTTGATCCTGTACCCCTAGGTACTAAATAAAGCCTAAAATTTCCGTTTTTTGCAAATATTTCACGATCTACCAGTCCAATTTGAACGATTTTTTTTTTATTTTGAAAAGCTCAATGAAAGCTATCAAACAAAAAAAGATGGCTCAAATCTGATCACTGGATCACAAGATATTTGTAAAATATCCACCTGAGTACTATACAATTCTATGAAATTTTTCAAGAGAGGTACTATGTATAAGAGGGTATTATGGCCTGCGATATATGGTAATTATAATTTTGGTTAGAATTATGCACTTAATTTTAGCAGAAATTAACAAATATTCTAAAAAGAAAAGTAATATTATTACACAATTTCTGTTTATACTAAAATCAATTTTTGTGAAATGGCTATTGCCAAAAAAGAAAAGATCTGCATTTCTGTTTAGCTGAAATAATTTTTAATTGAAATTACAGATTTAACTAAAATTACATTAAGTAATTTTGACTAGAATTATATTTCAGATTTCAGATTTCAGATTTTAGGAAATATATAATTAAACATGAAACTGAAATTAGATTAATTTCGACCTCCAAAATGGCCGAAATGGTCAAAATTAATTTTGACTTTAAGTTATAAAAGTCGAATAGTCGTAATAATTTATAATAGTCATAATAATTTACGAGTGTTAAAATGATTGATGAGGGTCAAAATGATTTATGAGAGTTGAAATATGATTATAGAGTATTACAGATCTACATATAATATAATAAAAAATTGATGTAATGCGTCATGACTTACCCCTTAAAACTTATTTTCTTTCCGTTAAAAAATTTTCTTTTAACGTATTTTAATTCAGAATATTTTTGTTTAAAAAATGGGAGATCAGTCAGACTACTTTAATTATCAGAACTATTAAGAAAATAATCAAGTTAAATATGATTTACTTTCAGATATATTCCCTTATAAGATAAAAAAGTTGGCGGTAGAAAGAAGACTCAGTTTTAGGACTATTTTGAAGAATATGAAGAAAAAAAACATGATCATTATGGATGTATATGCAAAGCATATTATTGGAAAAGAGCTGTGGGAAAAGCATATGAAATGGTAGATCACCTGACTTTTTCATATCCTAGGGTATCGGTCAAAGTAAAACAAATTTTTCTTGAGGAAATAAAAAAGAGGTTATCTCTAAAATTAGATCATCTTCCATCAAGTAATAATGATGAAATCGCAACAAAAAAGGCAAAAAATATCTAAAAAAAATAACGTCAATATTTAAAAGTGATGAAATTGAAAAATCTAAGATAATAAAATGTAATCGTGCTCTTACACGATTATTTGTATGTTGTAGAATATTGTTCAGCATGATGTCTAATCTGTTCTTTGTTGATTTTGTAAAATGTTTGTATCTAGCATATGAACTACCCAATCAGATTACATTTGCTGGTCCCTGAGTGAATCAAGAATTAACAAATGTATTAGAAATTATTTTAAGTAAACTCGTTTAACTAAGAATATAACATTAAATCTTGATAGCTGGTGTAAGCCAAATGGTGAATCAATATATGCGTTTATCTTAATTTTACCATTAAGTAAAAAATATGTATATTCTTTAAAAAATTTTTTTCTTTATACGCATACGGCTAATTTATATCAGATGAAATTCTGAAAGTAATTAAAGAAGTTGGTCCAAAAAAATTTTCATTAGTCGTATCTGACAATACATCAACAATGGTTGCGGCAAAGATTAGTTAACAAAAAATATTCATATATAATGTCCATAAAATATATTACGCATCATATTAACCTTTTAACAAATGATATAATGAAACACAAATTTTCAAAATTAACAATATCATGATGCATGAAGATAGTGAATTATTTTCATAGGTCATACAAAGCTAAAGCTTTGTTATCTGAAGATATTAAAAATAATCTTATTGAAGGAGGTGAGTTGAAAGGATATTGTAAAACCCATTGGTTAACAGCCTTTGATTGTCTCACATTGATTTTAAGATGTGAAAGGTCTTTATATAATATTCTTGAAACCAGCCTGATACGCTTAGTATTGAGTAAGATTGCTTGTCTAAACCTCTTCAAAATCTTACAATTAGTTTTGTCAAAATTTTACTATGATTTATTATAGTTTCGGCAAAGTTTTGGCAGTTTCAGCATTTATAATAAGTTTTGGCAATTTCGCCTTTTTCCAGAGTTTTGCCAGTTTTTTAATATAACTTTAATATAGTTTTGGCAGAATTTCACTTTTCAGCAAAATGCCATCTTGCCTAAACCTTTGGATTTTGGCAAGCAACTTTAGTAGTGAGGTTAAAGATTTATTTCAAAATCAGATTTTTTTCCAGAATGTTAAAAAATTAATTAAAATTATTAAACCAATTAAAGAAGTTTTAACTTCTTTAGAATATAAAATAACTACCCTTTCGGACTATTTTATTCAGTTAATAAAACTTAGAATAATGATTCAAATTCCAAATATGCTAAATCAAGAATTTCATTCTTATTGTTTGGAAAAATTCAACCTGAAGTGGAGCCAGTTCGATTTTAAGCTATAACTATTAGGTTATTTTTTCCACCTTTCATACAGAGGAAAAGAATTAAAAATTGGTGTTTTTTGCCAAATTTGTCATTGGTCGATTGAACTTTTAATTAATAATATTAGTGGTAGTAAAAATTTGGCTAACAAATTAGTTGGTCAAATGGCCGACTACAAAGATTTCAAAGTACCATATGAATTTGAATATATCCCTAGAATATTTTCCATAGAGAGTTGGTGGAAAATGATTGAACAGCATGATAATTGGATAAGAGAAATTGCGTTAATAATTAATTCCATCACTCCTCATAACGTAGGATGTGAGAGACTGTTTTCTGTATTGGGGTAGATGTACAGTAAACATCATTTTAGATTATCAATTGACCGAATACAATCAATGGCAAAATTACATTCTTATTATGTTAATAATGCCTCAATTATGCATTCTTAAACATTACAGAAGATGAGTTTTTTCATGAATTGAATAAAAATGTTAACAATATTACCAAATTTTCAGAAAAAGTTGAGGAGTAAGAAGAAGAATTTAATCAACTTGACGAAGAAGAAGATCTTGATTAAGATAATAATAATTGATAAGTATTTTAATATAAATGAAGAGTTGCGAAGAGCGCTGAGAGTAGAAATTAAAGTAGTTATTGAACAACCAGCAGTACCCGCTTATGATCATGGTGAAAAAGAGTTTGATATTATCAAATTATTAGATTCTACATTGAATTAATAGTAAATTCATTTTTTTAAATGACATATTTTTAGTATAATCATAATAATATAGTAATATAATAAAGTCAAATATCAATTCAATCTAAAAATTTGCTGTAACAAATTTTTAATGATATCGTATTTAATCATCAATGAAGAACAACGTGAAATATATTGATATAAGTAATTAAATTAAATTGAATTATTTTAAAAATTAGTTACTATTAAACATATTAAGCGACGAACTCTCAACGGTTTCCATTTTCCTAGTTTATTATTACTAGCTTAAACAAACAAAAAGCTTAAATCTAAAACTAGTGATAGTGGACTTGACCTCGATAGTGTACACCTGGGTGATATGCATAGTTCTTGGTTTTACCCAACGCAAATACATCACAATCCCAATAAATTGTAATCCAAACATCAAACCAAGTTCCATTTGGAGATGCATCAAAAGGAAAAATCCAACCCGGCATTATGCTTGATCATCTTTATGACCACAATGAGCACCATCAAAAATTTGCGGTTTACTCATAAATTCATATTGATTGCCATTATCAGTACTATGAATGCTAAAGTGGCCAAGTGCATCTACAGTCCAATCATTAGGAGCATCAACTGCTGTGATAGTGAGAGTTTTATCTTAGAACAATTTGACATTTAAAATTTTACTACTGCATACTATAAATGAAAATGATTATTTCTTTGTTTGCCCAAAAAGAACTCATACGAAAACCCCTCCAAATTTCTCTGGGATGTGATAAATAGATTACGTGACGTATAAGTTTTGGACCACTTGAAAAAAACTGTCACTGAGTTAAATATAGTCAGCGCATTTTCCGCAATCACGTAAAAGGTGACAGTTAAACATCACAACTAGAGAAAGTTACGTGATCTATATAAACTTGGAGAAATTTAGAGAGGTCACTGTATGAGTCATCCAAAAAGCTGTGAATAATAATAAATTGAAAATTAATATACGATCATTAATCCATTCATCACAGTGAAATTCTGCACTAGGATGACATGTATAAGTTTTTTCAACATGTATAAAGAAAAAAAATACAAACAAAGCAATTAAGTATTTCTAATTCATAGTGAATTAGAGTGTTATGTTTAGAGATGTGGCTACAACTAGATCCTACTAATCACAAGCTGCAAAAAGTTGAGGCGTTAACCTTAGTTATATTTAAATGTTATCTGTGTTTATTTAATTAAACAAATATCTGTAAAATTATATTTCTTGCTTAAAAGATCTTCTCATTAATCAATCATGATTTCACATCCATTCTCGTGATAATAACTAATACTAATTTGAATTTGATTTTTACCATTTATTCTCACTAATAAGGCCATATTATTAATAAGTATGTCATATGGAGTTAATGAAAGGGGGGAAACTTCTGATTGGCTAAAACATTAATAACATCATAATGGCTAAATTATTTTATGGGTCAGTTCTCCTGATTCGCACTAGTCGTTTCTCAAATCAAGAGATGATCGATTAATCAGATTCATTTTATTCAGAAATCGTTTATTAAAATCGACAAAATAAAGTGCGTAAATTTTTTTTTACGGGATCACATGATTTTTATTTTTTCACAATTAAACATAATATAAATAAAATAAATTTATCGCTAGAATGGATCATATTAAATGTAGTACATTAAATGCTTTTAGAGAATCCTGGCCAGATATAAATACTTCTATGTGGGACCGAATGATTTCTGTGGTGAGTGGATTATAAAGTAATCGTGTCTTGACCACGCCTAATTCTTATGACGAAGCAACTAACTGGGATGAAACATACTATGATGGAGAAACTTATTATGATGAAACATACTATGATGGGATATCAGAGGTATTTGGTGAAGCAGATGATTGGGATGGACCATATTTGGGAACATCTGACGACAGGGGTGTTAGTTATTGGAAAAAAAGGCTATGGTATTCTGAACCTATGAGATCGATTAGTTAAATGTACAGATATCAAAAAAATTCTTGCCGAAAAATAAGAGCCATGCGACATAAGATTGTTCGCATTATTTTTTTCTCATGTTATTGAAAATGGGATCTGAGTTAAAAAATGTAAGACTTATGGCCTGTCCACTCATTGCGTTCATGTCCCAAAAAAAATACAGTTCAGAAAATATCTTCTTGTTTGAATTTTACAGATAAGGAACTGCTTATCTTTTTTTGAATATTTATGAGATAAAAATTCGGGAATGCTAGGCTTATAGAAAGAGTCATGAAATTGGAAGCGAAGCAGTTGGAGAACGTAGTAATAAAAATCTTATTACATGCATCACAAGTATCGTGAAAAACATGATCATATTAATAAAACAATATTCGGTTATGGATAGATTTTCCAAAAATCCTTATTACGCATATAAGATTTGGGGATGTATATGCCAATTCCTCCCTCAAAAATAGATTTTTTTCGGGATGGTCTATCTGATTCGGCTTATATTTTTCATCTGATAGCTTTGATTGACTATGAACTTTGTGAATAAGTGGGTAACCCTCCACTGACGGTGCATATGAAGTTGAACGAAGAAGTTAGGGAAAGACTTTCAACCCATGTGAAAAAGACTGTAGTACACAGAAGGGTAGATACAGCCAGAAAAATTTATGACATCTTTAGCGTGATAGGGGAAGATAAGATTCGTCATATCAAGACCTTCACTGCATCCAGTTTTTTGGATCTAATTAGAAGTGAACTTTTTTAGATTACGAAGCGCCTAGCAAAGCTCCTTAATGGATAATGGCTAAAGCATGATTATCATAAATAATAATAAAAGTTCAGGCCTTTCTCTTTTTTTAATTCATGTGTATCGTCTGTGTATCTGTAAATGCTGTATGACTGCTTATCAAATAAATAGAAATTATGAGGAATTTTCGCAAACTAATATAATACATCCACCGTAAAAAGGCACAGCAAAAATTAAAAAAAAATACTTTATTTGTTTCAATTAATACATATTTTGAAAATCTGAGCTATTTATTATTTAATTTTTTTGACATGAGTTATTTGATCAGTCGATCAATCATCAATTATTTCTGTTGAGATTCTAGCGACAAGATCCGCATAAATAATAATAAAATTAACAAAATCAATCCTGACTACAATTGCACAATTTTCTGAAATACTGCCTTTGAATCTTTTTGGTATGACTATTACAAGTCATTCTACTCCAGCCTTATTTACCTCTTTTCCCACATTATCAACATTAAGTTCTCCTGTTTTATCTTTATAAACCTGATACCCACTTTCCAATGCTTTGCTGTATTTATATTGTTCATCAGCATGTGGCAATATTGCATCTGCTGATGATATCCTTCTGCGAAGCTTAATAATATATTTACCTAATGTGGCATCAATTTCTTGGTATTTCCTACTATCAATATTTTCAGAACATATTACCGCAACATGTTTTCTATTCTGGTGAACTTTTCTTTGTAACTATCTTTTGGAATCAAAGTTAATTGTTCATGATATTCAATTGTTTTTACGGAAATCCTATGATTTAGGATTCTTTTGGACCATCAATATTCCCACCATAGATTTCACTTAAGAAAATAGAACGGATACCAGTATGAACCATAAGACCATATGTGACATGATGTATACGAAAAATAAAGTCTGGAAAATTATTTTGATTTATCAAGAGAAATGGGTTTAAGAGAATAGGATTGAAAAATGTGTGTAAGTCAAAAAAGTCAACTAATGTAACAATAAGGATTAATGGGGCTCTTGGAATAAATATATCACTTTTATTAGTTTCCTCGAAATAGATGAAATCACTAGCTTCTACTTCCTTAATAGTACAACCGTTTAACTGGTCTTTCTTAGTAACATGCTTTTGAACAGAAATATAGAATAATAGCTTCATTATCTGTTATATTATCCTTATTATGTAAACTTAATAGCCAATGTTCCTTAGAATATTTTTGATTTACACGAGACTTTAGATTTTCCCAATATTTTTTTGCTGTATTATAATTTTGAAATGTATTGATTTCTTCATTTTTCAGACGTAAAAGTATCCTAACTGCAATTTCAATGATAACAGAAATTCCTCTTATAGAGTTCACAGCACAACGGTAAATTCTTTTATCATCATTTGGTAAAATATTACTACAGCCATAATAATATGTGATAAATCCTTCAAATAGGCTCATAGAATCTTCAAAATTCATAGAAGATAAATTAATATTGGTCATTGTGTATAGAGTTATACTGAGCTTGGAATCGCCCAATCTTGTAATTTTAGACGGAGCGGTACCAGTACATAATGGAATAATTAAAGTTCTGTATTTTTCTTGAATTAGTATACTTTTTATGACACAAAGTAATGTAATCGTCCAGTAATTTCTAGACTGAAATTCGTCAATCTGCAAAACTAAAATCAGATTGGTAGACTCATCATCCAACTTCTTTTCTCTGCAAATCAACTCAACAACTTCATCATAGTCATAGCCTTTGGAACTATCTATCAATTCCATAGCATTTTGAATCTTTTTTCTAGTCTACGCTTTAGTGAAATAGTATGTAACAATTAAAACAGTGAGCAATTTATATGCCTCATTAATGTGTTGTGAGATACTAGGATATTCATTGTTAGCATTATCATCAAGTCCTGGTCCAAGTAAACTTTTTATTTCATCCATATTAATGTATATGTGCTCGAAAGTTGCATTTGCATCATCTTTTAAATCTTTAGTGAGTTCATTGCGTTCAACAATATTATTGATTTCAAATCCAATACAGGTTTTTCCAGTACCACTTCCATCAGAAATGACAATACCGCAATAATCTTGAGTTCGAGGTGATAATTCATCAAATATCATATTATCTAAGTTTAGACTTATCAATTCACAAATTTTCCTTTCTATCTGCTGGTAGTGAGCAATAAAGGGAATCATGATGATGGGACTTTTATTAGCTGAAATATTTTCCTTAAGATCTGACAAAGCATCGATAGAAAGCCTAGGTCTTTTAACTTCTGATGATGTTAAAAGGAAATAAATTTATATTTTTTAACATTAGGAACCCACATTGTGCTCACTCGCATTAACAAACTTTTTGCGACTCACTTATCAGCACCGGATTGCTTTATGATAACACAAATGTGTTTTTTAGGCAGTTTGACGATAAGAAGCAGGAAAGAAAAGCACAAGAATAAGTAAGTATTCGGTATTATTGGCGAACATGTCAGAGAAGATGAAAAAATTACACCATATTACGCTGACTATTTTTTTATACTCACTTACCAATAATAGGGACTCTGACTACAACTCGAATGTTTGTTCCTCTGAGATTATGAAAAGTTACTCCAACCATATTTCCTGATATTATCAATTTGTTGTCGTCATTTAACATATCATTAATAGTATTACTTGCATTCTGATCAAGGTTAACACGCCATAAAATGAGGTTATCAGGGTTAATATTAGCGAAGTTGTTAGGTTTCTTATTTCTGCTAAGTTCTTTGAGATCGGAAAGATCATTATCCGTTCCAGCTGTAACTTTGAAAGCAGTTGTACTTCCTCTAGCAATACACTAAAATGTGACGGGCATACCAATAAGTTCAACAGTTGACATTTTTTAAGTGTTACAATGGATAAATAAGAAAGAATTTTGCTGATTAATGAGAGCCTCTGAAGGTCCTGAGCTAAAATCTGTCTACTAGAAACGTTGTTCTGTATAAGATGATTTCTAACTGCTCTAATGAGATCGAAAGGTGTTAAAGTTTCCTCAAAATTCTCTATGTAGATATTTAAATTTAGTTTATTTACAGCTCTTTTGCTAATTTTATAACATCCTTTAAATTAAGATATTTTAAATTGTGACATGATCTAGCAATTTTTTCGATAGTTATATCAGTAATTTCACAATAGCTAAGATCAAGATGTTGGAGCCTTGGGCAAGAGCGAATAATATTACAAATTGATATTTCAGAAAATTCTATATGGTTAGAGATATTTAGATATTCTAGTTTCTGGTATGATTCTGCGATTGCAGTTAGACCTATATCATTTTTTCCCTGTAATTCCCATAAAGTGGATATATTGAGATACTTCAAATTTGGTATGATTTCGCTATTACATCATGAAGTTTAACCAAATGGGAGTCTTGTATTTATCAAATGGCAGTACTTGATAAGTATTAAAAATTTGCATTTATTAAGTAATAAAAAAATAAAATACTTAAATACTACAATATTTTATTATTTATTAATTATTTAACTTTTTAAGCATTTTTTTAATACTTTAATTTAACATTTATAGATACTTTTTCAACATATCTTGTTATTCAATAAATGCTATTTATAAATATTTAGTAAATGCTTTGATAAACATTATGATGAAATTCAATCTGGATGAAAATCCGGATAAAACTGCTACAGATTGAAGCACTATTATTATTTGTCTAAAATAAAAAAAAAATTATTAAATGTAATAACTATTAATCCATTAATTGTTTCAACATATCTTTTTATTACTCTTCATATCATAAACAATAAAAATTTTATGTTTGTCCAGTAATAAAAAAAACAAAGTTAGTGAAAGGCCTAATACTCCAGCTATATAATCATGTATTCTTCCGAAGAAATTTTCCTAATTCTTCGGAATTCTACACAATCCGAAGAAAAAATTTTTACCCCTGAGAATCACCATTTTTGGATTAAGTTCGTGACGCATGTG
>QZLH01001163.1:7771-40342 GCA_003833135.1 Oehlia diaphana
GAATTAAAAGATCTGCAAAGAATTACTTTTTTGGAAATTTGAGCAACACAATTTTTTTAATTTCTCTGAAAAGTAACAGAAAATAAAGCTCCTTTTTTGGAAATTCGCGTAACTATTTATTTCCTTTTATGGAATTACGTGTAACCAGAATTTCAGTTTTTCGCCAGAAATAAAATTCCCTTTTTTGGTCATGTGTAACGTTTTCGACGAATAGGAGTAGAGTTTCTCAATTCAAATGATTTATTTATATGGTTAATCTAAACATAACGCCCACGTGATTGCAGTGTTTTTTAATGTATAGATAGATAGAAGATTATATGTTATATAAATAGTATTTTTTTTTTTTTTAAAAAAAAAAAGGGATAAGTTTTCCTCAAAATAATCTTATTCTAATAATTGTTTTTAGTTTATTCAATTATTAAATGTCTTAAACAATGTTTCTCTTTTTTTTCTTCGAAAGTAGTTTAAGATAATCCTAAATTAGCAAAGAAGATCGTACAATTAAATGTATGATTTGTGCAACTTACTCGTAATAAAGACTCCGTTTCAGGTTTTATTATTTAATGAATTCTTTTTTTTTTTTCGCTTATTTAAAATTTGATAAAAAAAAAAATTTTTATTATGGCTTCTATTCGAGAAGATATAGTTTTTGCTGCATGTAATAAAGCATATGCATTAATAGATTATAATATTCAAAATCCCTTAGACAAACAATTTGAATTTATGCAACGAACTATTCTTGCTGACAAATCTCTTACAAAAGATGAAAAATCACATGCAGTAAAATTATTAAATAAAGATTTTGATTATTATAAACTTCTTTTTAATGAAGGAATAAGAAGAATTTGTGAAAATTGTCATGTTGAATGTTTAGCTACATTGTTCTGTGAACATTGTGTTCGAAATTATTTAAAATCAGAATTTTCAAACTGGACATCTGAAAATAATGATATTGATAATTTAATACAACAATGTCAAATGGAAACATTTAGGCCAGATAGAATAATAGAATGGATCCCATATAATAAATTACAAAATATTAAATATTTAACTAAAGGTGGATGTTCTGAAATTTATACAGCAAATTGGATTGATGGACGTTATGATGAATGGGATTCAAAAGAAAAACAATTTAAAAGATATGGAGTGCATCAAGTAGTTCTCAAAAAGTTAGAAAATGTTGAAAGTGCTAATAGAAGTTGGTTTGAGGAGGTATGTAATTTAAGAATTATTTGTAAAGGTGACTAAAATAATTACTATGTAGTAATATCCATTATTTTTTTATAGGGTAAATCTCATTTATCTATAAGTAACAAATGGGCACAAGTTGTTCAATGTTTTGGTTTAACAAAAAATCCATCAGATGGAAATTACATGCTTGTGATATATAAATTGGATTATGATATAGGAGAATATTTGCAACAAAATCATAATAAACTTACATGGAAAAGAAGAATTCAAATTATTGATGATATTGTTTCTGGAATTCGTAGAATTCATGAAGAAAATGCAATTCATAGAGATTTGCATTCTGGAAATATATTATTTAATGATATGGTTATTTGTATAAGTGATCTTGGATTTTGTGGACCAGCTGATAAACCATTAAATAGTATATATGGAAATCTTCCTTATATTGCACCAGAAGTTATTTCTGGAAAAGAAACTTCTTTCGCATCTGATATTTATAGTATTGGAATGCTCATGTGGGAAATTTCGTCTGGACAACCACCTTTTATTAATTTTGAAAATGATTATGAACTTGCACTAAAAATAATTAATGGAATGAGACCAAAAATAGTACCAGGAACTCCTTTAGAATATAAAGAATTAATGGAACAATGTTGGGATGCTTATCCAGAAAAAAGACCTGATATTAATACTCTAGTTAATAAAATAAGTGAAATTAATAGATTAAATTATCAAAATGAGTTAAAAAAAAATAAGAGTATAGTTAAAAAATTATTCAAAAAAATTAAATTATCCAAACCAAAAGCAAAAATATATGAAATAAATAATTTTGAGCTTACTAACACAAGTAGTAGATTATTTACAAGTAAAGTTTATCAATTTAAAAATCTTCCTGAACCAAAAAATGCAACTGAAGGTCGGTATAATTATATTCTTATATTTCACAACAAAAAGATGTATATCATACAACGCATTACTAACATAGTTTTAATATAATAGAAGAACAAGAAGGTATATACACATATATATACATATTTTATTTATATTCGAAGTTATTTATTAATTAGATTAATCTTAAAAGCATTTCATAGTAAACCCTACAGCTTTAGCATTCCCTATAATAGTAAGTATTAATTAAAGCTATATAGTAAATTAAACAGTAAACTTATTCATTTTTATTTTTAGTTGAAGACCTTGAGAACAAAAGTAATAATAATTCATCAAAATCAAATGATATATTTAAAGGTAAATAATTATTAAATTTTATAGTCTTATTTTTCAAAATAATATATTAATAATTATTAATAATTCTTTCGGTTTTAATAATTAGATGATAGCAAAAAACTGTCTAAAGTATTTGAGACTATGCAAATAAATTCAAATAATGGTAAGTTCAATCGTAATTCTAATAAATCAAAATTTATAAAAGAATAATTTTTTCTATAGATAATCAAGATAATTATAAAGAAGAAACTATACAAGTCAAAAAGCATAATATTGATGATATTAATGGTACAATTTATAAATTTTATTTAACAATAAATTTTTAAATTTTCGAATTAATTATTTAATTTCATCCTATTTTTTTTCTTCTTTTTTATTAGATAACGATGAAATATATAATAATCCAAATCTTCATTCAGAAGAACAAGATGAATTCGAAATTCCTAATGGTAATTACAGTCTAAACGTATGTTTTGAAATTTATTATAGACTTTTATAATAACATTTTTTTCGTTTAAATACAGATGGATTCTAATTATTTAAATTATATAATCATATCTTACGCTCATTATTTATACTATATATTTGTTTTTTGAATTATTTAAACACTAAGAATAGAATAACAATTAGCAAATCGTTTCTTAGTTTGTAATTTGAACAATTCATATTTTAACATTAACATTTTCAATAAATTATATTATTATACAAATGATTATTTGTAGAAATTCATTGTTACATCACAGGATAGCGAGCAATATTTTATTTGAAAATTGAAATTAAAGTTGTTCAAACTCATGAAATTTTACTTCTAAACGAAAATACGAAATTACTATAATATCAATTGAATGAATTAAACGACATAAGGTCATATCTCATTATTATTGTCTTCATATACAGTGAGCAAAATTTTTTGGAAATCGTCACGTGAGTGCAATCACGTGATGTGACTTGTTGAAAATTACAAAATACTTAATCAAATGCTATACGCCTCCATTTTCAAGAAAAAATAACACAGAAATAAAAGGTTTTATTAAAAAATGATAGCAAAAAGTAAATTTATAATTGTGGGTTAAAGAAGTGCAGTATTTGAATGGAATTTAACTTCATATCATCACTAGAGTCTCCAGATTTTATTATAGTTTAAAAAATTTTAAAACAATAAGAGGATGGGAAGATATGGTTTAAAAACCTAATGAATATCGACTAAAAAATGATATAAATATCGCAATATTTATTAAAATTGATGCATTAAATGGAATTTTATGACAATGACCAATAACCTGGCCGAAAAACCATGCATTTAAATAATAATAATTTTTATACATACAGTATAATTAAAAAGTATTTTTATCATTATATAAAAATTTTTTTTTGTTTGCTAGCTAATGCTAACAATTGAAATCACAAAGAAACTGTTGAATAATTAAAAACAAACCATTCTAACATGATCAAAAAATTGTTAACAGAAACACAAAAAAAATGGAAATCACAAATTTTGGGGAATTTAAAAATGTTAAACGTTAAGGAATGAAAATTTTATTTCCAAAAAAAGTAAAATGATTTGATTAACTCAATAAATTAACTTTTAAGGAAATTATTGAGTAAATAAAGAGAGGATAATTGTCTATAGTTTAAATTTCGTGGTATTGTACTTTTAAATAAATTAAATTATTTGCAAATATAATCACTGGTTGCTGAGTAAATTCACTTTAAAGTTTTCCAAATAATTTTGCTCACCACTGTATAATTAAAAAAAGCTAATTTACGTTCTGAATAAATAAATAAAGATATAGTATTAAATCACTATATTAATAAATTTTATCTTTTATAGTGGGTAATTGACCCCTTTCAATAGTGCAAAATTATAAAGATTCGGAATATATTTTTCGCTACGAAATATTTTGACGTTGATTAGTACTACCTGTATTACCTACATACTATTGCATATTCCAAATTAAAAATTTTTGGATTGTTAGTATTCGTAATTGTACGGGCGCTTAATAATGATCTTCCCATTATTACAGTATTAAGCACGCCCGTACAACAACATACAATTTTTTAATTAAATTTCTTTTTCCTTAAATATTTAGTAAATGTTATTACTTGAGTCTCCACCGATTATAATTAATTGATAATATAGAATTTAGCTTTAGAGTATTACACGATGTAATGAGGCAACCGAATTTTACCAACTTTTCTATCATTAGATAATTTGACTTATGTTTAAATAGTTAACGATTAATTACCCATATGCATAAAATGGATCAAATAAGAATCTAATTTTTTTTCATTTAGCTTTAGAATCTCTGATGCAAAATTAAAGAGAATGAACGGTTAAAATTAGTTTCGTTGTCGTTGGACAGGGAGCTGATATTTGTGAAAGATCAACGACAGAATTCTCCTTTTTTCAAAAGTGCATCAAGGTACTTATATCTATCTCATTTATTTTAATAAGTCGTGTAATATATATAAAAATAAGTTTTGAGTTTTAAGGCGAGGTTTAATATCTTTATCGATATAATAAATTATTTCGGGGTGAATATTCTTGCTTATGCATGATCGTGGGAATGGGAATGTTCATGGTAGGATTCCTTTTATAAATAAAACAGAAGATTAAAATATGTTCTTTTTTTCATCTTAAATAACATTCATATATCACTTTGTTTATTTTCCTTAGGTGATAACATTTAATAAAACAATAATTATTTGTAGACCTACTATGATCACAATATTAAATTGTTTATAGCAGATAAAAAATCTATAACTTCGGGAAAAAAATTGTACAGCTTTGAAATATTACACGATCACAATTGTAAATAAATTATAACCAATTTTATGGATATAAAAACTAAGTTAAAAGTTAGGAAATATTTCGCGGTATGTATAAAGAAGATACGAATAATAAAACCACATTTTGTTTATCTTGGATTTTTGTGATTTTTTTAACGCTGATTGAATTCTTAATTTGGTTTACTAGTTATTATTGAACGGAAGTACATGGAGAAGATTTATTAAAGTGATTGCTAGTTCAATCCCTCCTTCCGTACGACAATCATATCGATGAAAAAGAACACATATTCCATACATAAAGCAGCTGAAGGTTGGAAGAATTATGGACAAAAGCAAATTTACCTGAAGAAGGTGGTAAATGGCGAAAAATTGGGTTCACAACTGAAGCACCAAAATGAGAAATTCAACGAGTCGGATATTTAGGACTTGAAAATATGGATGGCATGGATTTATGAAGAAAGATATTCAAAAAGTAAGTAAAATTGTCTGACTGTAATATTATCATTTTTTAATAAAATATTACCAATTTCTCACGTAATTTTATTTTGTTATTTGATAATTTTAGAACAACATAATCGTCCTGCAGAACGAAGTTGTCCATTTGCAAAAACATCAATTGAGGCGGAACTATTATGTGATTATTGAGATGTTAGTACCGAATGTAAGTAATATTATATGATTACTAATTCTTTACGTAATTTATGTTTACTCCAATATTAATTTTTCCTTCCACTCTTTTTTAGATACAACGTCAACGTCATTTTAACCTTTATTGTTGGCATTTGAAAAGATTAATTATGTAGCCGACAGTCAAATCATTTTTCAGATTATGGAATGAAATGGAAGCGACAATTGATGATTTTCCCAAAGTATCAGCTTTAGTGAGAAGTCAATTAAAATTTGCATTAAGAGACAAAGCGATAAAACAATTATATGAACTTGAAAAGGAAGTTTAATATAAATTATTAGAGATAGACAGTTAAAAGAATTAGAATTACTAGGTGATGATTTATTAAGCAAAACCAATGAGGTTAATAATTTATCAAATGTGATTTGATTTTAATCTATTGCGAAATATTAATATAGGTATCCTGATCTCTGAGTCAAAGTCTATTACACGAACACATTTCACCGAAGCCATTTCGCCAAAGGGACATTTCGTCGAAGGGATATTTTATCGAATAGACATTTCATCGAATAAACATTTCACGGATAGACATTTCGCCGAAGGACTTGTCGAAGTCATTTCGCCAAAAATTTCAAATCATACTTTTCCAAAATATCCATATAATATTTATGAAAATTTTGTTACTAAAAACATTAATAGTAATGTTTATTTTGATTATAGTTTAATATTTATCAATAAAAAATCAGGTATTAGATTGAAATTTTATTGATAACAACACTAACATTTTCGGCAAAATATCCTATTTGGTGAAGTATCAAATATTTGTGTTTTTTTTAATTAAAAAAATAGAATAATTTATTTATTAAATGTATTCTTTTGGTTTTAGTTGATTTATCTTTAGTGATTGATATAATGACAGGACCTTCACCACAGATAGCATCGACACCTGGATCACCAAAGTTTCGTTTAACCTTTAATGAACATTTTTGTATTTATATTAAAAAGGAATTTATTTTTGAAAAATAATTCAATAATTTATCTTAATAAATTTATTTTGTAAAATTAAGCAGGTTAATCATAAAAACAGCAAAATTTAACTATTAAATAAGAAAGGATACTCTTTATAAATGCACCCCTCTTACTTGGGACTGGATAAAAGCGTGCGATTACAAAGGGTGAATAGAGGTCATATATATTTGGGACTGAATCAAAGTGTGCATTTAATGCATTTATAGACACAGAAAACATTATAAAGATTCAAATGTATCTAATGAGCATTTTTAAAATTCTGATTAAGGAGCTTTAATTTATAAATATTAGTGAATATTTCACAATATGTGTAAGCTCCCTAATATACAAAAAAATTTGATTAATATACTATGATAAATAGTTATTGGATGGGGGAAAAGAGCGATATCACCATTCAATAACTGAGCTATAGTTCGGTCATTAGGAATACTGCGGTGACCAATGAACAATAATATAATATAATGTCCTATGTATCGCTCCAAACAATTAATTTATTAAAATTTTATTTATAAAATAATCTATTTTTATTTTTATCATTATCTTTTTTTCTTTTTTAAATAATTGATAAATGAATATTTTATTTCTTTGGATAATAATAAACTTATTATTAGTTAAATCATTCTATCTCAGAATTTGGGAAAATTATTTTATTGGATCTTGACAAATAAAATCTTGTAATCTACGAATGTTTATATACTTTAATCTTATACAGTCAACTCTGGTTTATTTTATATAATAAAATATAAAATTTTTACAATTTTATAATAATTATAAACATGATAATTTCTTTACTGAAATAGTTTAATTCGTGATCCACGAGCCAACTGCAAACGATTGCAGAAAATAGGAATCTGACGTGGCGTCAAATAAAAGCGAAAAATCATGTGAAAAAATTATTGTAAAAAAAACAAACCATTTGAAACTTTTGAGATAAATATTATGTCACCTTTCTATAAGCGCTCTGTAAAGACAATCGGTTATTTTAAATATCTTGAGATCAAATATAATATTATAATATAAAATTCGTTACAATATGAGTCATTTTGTATACGCCATTTATACACTTTGCTTCGTTAAACGGTATACAAGATTTTTTTTATGTCAAAATCCGTATACCACAGTGGAAATCCGTTGTACTAAATAATTCGATATATCAAAATTTTAATAATAAATTTATTTAATAATAAAAATATATATATATATAGTAAATTAAGGTAATAATATATATCATTTCAATGTATAACCTTACTTTTCCACTTCCTATATGTAAATTTAATTATATAATTTGAAAATTTAATTATTAATAGACTATATTATATTTTTTAAATTTTTTCATATGAATAATTAGATATCATTTCTTCTACAGGTTTCCATAAAATACGTCGAAAACCAATTACTAATATAACAAATCCTTTTAATTTATTAGGATTTGATTTAGTTATTTTGATTCTTTTATCAAATATTCCTGAACTATAATAATCAATTGATTTCCCTTTTGAAATAATATTCATATATGATTTCAATTGATTAACTCCATTATTTAATACTTCTTCTATAGTTATTTGCTTAATTTCATTATGTTCTTTTGACCAATATTCATATAATCTTTTTAGTAGAATTTTTTCATCTTCTTTTTCAATAATTTTATCTAAATTTTCCAAATCATTTGTATTAAACTTTTTTTTTTGAGTTTTAATTAATCCAACTAATGAAATGTATTTTAGTTCTAAACTAATATTATTATTTCCTATTCCTTTTAAGATAAAAATATCTGAATATCCAAATCGGCCAAATCCTTTTAATTTTGTACCATCCATTACTAGTGATAATTCAGGAATACGATATTTTAATGGTAAAAGATTTTCAACAATTGCTTGAAGAACAGGCTCATCTGCAGAAGATAATGATATTTGTGATCTTGTTGATAAAAATGTTTTTATAAGTTCAATAAAAGGTACAATATTATCTGCAACAAGATTTTCATATGCTAAAGCAATAAGAAGAGCATCATTTACAACTTGTTTATATACTAATTTATCTTTATTTTGTTCCAAAATTTGAATTTGTTTTGTTACAAGTTCTATTAAATAATTATAAAGAGTTAATAAGTAATATATTTAATAAATATAGAAAAAGATAATAAAAATATTATAATTTACCAGAAGATGAATCAGTATCACTATCTCGTACTCTTTTTAATTTTTCTTTTTGTTTACCTTGAAAAATAAGTTTTTCAGCCCATACCTTATTAAAAGTTGATTCCAATGCTTCTCCTAAAGTATGCATTTCACTTCCTATATCATTATATATATAACAATTACGAAATATAAGATGAATATCTTTTTCAAATTCTTCTATAGTTGTATATTGATCATTTTCTAATTTTGAAATTATGGTAAATAAATCCATTGGATTTGTTATTTTCTTTTCATCATATTTGTAAAATGGATGAATATTAGACTTAATATCAAGTTCTTGAAGAATATCATAACAAAAGTTAATAAGTTGAGAATTTTTAGAATGATCTTTAATAGGTATTTCATCATTTTGGAATGAATTAGAAATGAAATGATCTTTATCAGAAACGTCAATGATTTCTTGTAAATCAGCAGGCACTAGATCTTTTTTTTCATTATAATATTCCTCAGCAGGTACTAAATTTTCTTTATTTTTTTTATATTCCTTAATAATTTCTTGCCAAAATATTTTCAATGTTTTTGCATAACGCAACCGCTCTACAGTTACCTGTTACAAGAAAGACATTATTAATAGTGTGTAAATTTTATTTAGGATAGAAGAAGGTACATAGCCAATTCCTCCTCCAGAATTAGCAGACTTATATCAACAACAAAGTTAGGACACCTGAACTGAGAAACTTGGAGTGGTTACCAAAGATTTGTCAATCCAGTAAATTCCCTAAGGTAAGCACGCTTGCTTAGGGGTTACCCTTAACTTTGCAAAATAAAAAAAACACACCTTATCTTTTAAATCAGGTAAATCTTTTCCTTCTCTCAAAAAATGGATAGTCCAAAGATTATCAAGTTTGTTCCAATTGTCTAAAAAACTTGTATTAGTAGCAAGTGAAGCAATAATAATATCACGGTGATTTTTTAAGAATCTCCAATATGACTTTGTTGTCCTATTGTTATCTGTTAAATAAGAGATAAGGGCTAGAAAGATTGAAAGATTGAAAAATTTGATTAGTTTATTAATATTACAAGTTAAAATACAAATCACAAGATGTACCATTTTGACCAATATAGTTTTCAGATGTGCTCATGTTTAAAAATTGATAATTGTGAAATTTATAGTTGATAAAAAAATTAAAAAAATTAATAGAAAAAAATTGAAAAAAATTGATAGAAAATATTAATGACATTTTGATGTCTTATATAAAAAAGAATCCCTTGTAGATAGTATGACTCAAACTGACACATTGAGATATCAAAATGAAATAAAATTAACACTACCAAATCTATTCTTTATCATATTGACAAATACAAACAAGGAATGAATCATTTTGCCAAATATGGCATGATATAATTTTTGATTAAAATCATATCATTAGAAATTAGACATATATAGCTCAAGAGATTAAAGGAGTTTCATTTTAATTTCAGTTATTTTGTTTGGCAAATGACTCAACTTTCATCAGTCTGACCCATTTAACATATTTGCGTATAAAATATGATACATGTTGAAATATATACATATACAGTAGGTGTTACAAATAATATATATATTTTGACAGATACATAGATTTATTGACTGCAAAAGTATTTGGCATCAAGAATAAGAGTTAAGAGATCGATGATCAGATTCTGTCATTAGTTTATATGGGGCGCTCATTTACGTTTAAGTTTCACCAATTGGATTAATCTCAACGACAGGTCATTTCACAATTTTTTTAAATATTATAATAAATAAATACGTTTTTTTATTGCCGCATATTATACGTGACATATCTTTTTTTTAAACTTAGATCAGTTTTCAGTTTTCATAAATACAAGATAATGTATACATATAAAAGGAAAGACATACTGTAGTATAATTATTTCATTTTTTTCTAATTGATTATTTGCGAAATTGTTCCTTTTAAATATAATAAATATAAATTTATGCTAATGGATAATTTTTATCTCAGCCAAATATAATATTAAAATATTCAATATTAAAACTGTCGGGGAAACAACTGTTAGTAAACTATTTTTATTATTTATTAAATAATATAGAATAAAACTACTATTTTATTACTCTTATAATTGATGACGAAATAAACCTGTCAGTGAAACGTGATACAGTAGCAACTTTATACTAATGATAATAAAGGAGTGCTAGCCAAGAATGAAGGGATTTTTTATTAACCAGTTCCGACAAAAAGACCTAATAAAGGTAGAAATTTGCATCATGTCTACTATTCAAAGAGAATGAATTCATGCAATAATTCATAGAGCAGATATTGGTTATAATATTCATGATAATAATAATTTTTGTAACGAAAACTTCTTGATGGTACAGTTTTATATATATATATATATACAGTATATTCACAGGGCAAAATATAAACTTGCTTTGATAAAACAAAAACTCAGCAAATAGAGAAAGATGATGATTCGTTAATAGAGTATATATTAAAGTTCGAATTTAAAGGTTAATTTCTCTAAAACAAAAATCTAATGAAAAATTCAATAGTTCTCTCTAAATGATTGTGTTGATAAATTTAAGGAATTAAATGAGCCAATGAAGTATAAATCAATAAATTTTGTGTATAAACGTATACATTTCTTTACAGTTGATGACGGACAATAGACTGAGCTAACATTTTTTTTTTGATCACTTAATAACATATATTTGGTGAGTGGAACAATTATTTTGTGTATAGACAACGTAATTAATAATATAATTCACTTAAATTAGTACAGTGCATGTAAGACGCGTCAGGAAATTTTGTTGCGGTCTTCTTGATAATAATGATTCGAATCTACAGCAGTAACTAGTAAGCTAGTTAAAAAGTTCAAATACTTATTATCACTATAATTAAACAATTTGATCTTTATAAGCGTAAATAGACTACAGTAAATCACATATTAAATTTATTGAATTCATTTCAAAGTCACGCGTTTTTAATCTGGTATTAAAATGATGTAATTTATTGAATTTTATTTGACCGAATTTTAATCCTTGGTCCAAAGATTATTTTCCCAGGTTCATTTCCTTCAAAAATCAAAAAATTCCTTTTTAAAAAAAAAGTAACTGCATAAAATCGGTTTAGGCAATAATTTTCCCAAGTTGGTATATATAAAAGTTTCGATCAACTTTCAAGGGACATTTTTGTTACTTATATTAAAAAGGAATTTATTTTGTAAATAATATAATTATTTAAATGATTCAGGTTTTTTGACTCTTTTGGAATGGTTTGTTTTAACAAATTTTTTTTTGTAAAGGAAAAACTGATTAAGTTGATCGATCACAAAGACAGCTTTTTTTTTTGAAAAAAAAGCAACATTCTGTATTAAAGGGTAGCATGATATATAAGACGGTTTAACCAAATAAAGATTTATTGATACATTATTATTATCCAAAGAAATAAAATATTCTCCCATGATAATTTACAAATTATTTACCCAATTATTTGCCCAATCATTTAACCAATCATTAAAATGAAATTGAAATAGATTCTCTTAAGTTGATGCTACATTGCCACTAAAGTGGCAAAAAAGACCAAAATTAGGATTTAAACTCCGATTGTGAACGGTAATAAACTAATTACAGTAAATGATAGTAAATAATAAATATTTGAATATTTAATAAAATTAAACGTTTAGCTAAATGATTTGTGATTTTATAATGTTGTGTTATAAATAATAAGTCATTTGATCATTTTAACCTATAATTGTCGGATTGAGCTTTCAAACAAATGTCATCATAACTCTGTCATAAGATTTAACATGATAAGCTAAAATGCAGCAAAGTCGATCAAGACTATTACAAAAAAGGAAAAAAAAATCAACCGGGATAGGTGACTAAAAGCCGTGTGCGATCACGTGATGAATACGTCCCTTGATTGGACACTATAAATTGCCAGACATTATGAATTAAAAACTCCGGACCGCCTAAATTCTGATTTTAAATTTACTGAATAATAAATTACGTCAAAAAGTTATTTTTAGTAAAGCTCATACTACAGTCATTACAATAACAAACAATTAATAATTGCAATTTATTAATATTCAAGAAATTTTATGCCGCAGTAATAATCTATACTTTATCAATAACATTTTCTTCTTCTATTAATAAATTCACTTTGTCCGAATTGTCCAAAATACGACGCATCTTCCGGCCAAATCGTCCATTGTACGAATCGCCCATCACAGCCCCCACTAAGCCATACGCCACATTACACTAATAAATCATATAAATAAACTATATAGATAAAATAAACTACATTATATAAATAAACTATATCAAATAAACTATATAAAATAAACTATATATAAATAAACTACATCAAATAAACTATATAAAATAAACTATATATAAATAAATAAAATAAACTATATATAAAAATTCCCATGTCTAAGATTCCCGTGATATTATGTAGCTTTGAACCCACGTGACTGATCGAATATGTCATTATGTTGAAAATGATTGGTGCTGACGAGAATCCAAAACTTCCTTACGATACAATTAAACACATGATTTATGCAACTCTCCGGTAATAAAAACTCCGTTACAGATCTTATTTATTTAATGAACTCATTCACTTGTTTAAAGAAAAAATAAAATTTTTATTATGGATTCTATTCGAGAAGATATAGTTTTTATAGTTTTTGCTGCACTTAATAGAGCATATGCATTAACAGATTATAATATTCAAAATACCTTAGACAAACGATTTGAATTTAGACAACGAACTATTCTTGCTGATAAATCTCTTACAAAAGATGAAAAATCATATGCAGTAAAGTTATTAAATAAAGATTTTGACTATCATAAGCTTCTTTTTAATGAAGGAACAAAAAGAATTTGTGAAAATTGTCATGATGAATGTTTAGCTACATTATACTGTGAACATTGTGTTCGAAATTATTTAAAATCAAAATTTTCAAACTGGACATCTGGAAATAATGATATTGATAATTTAATACAACAATGTCAAATGGAAACACTTGTACCAAATAGAATAGTAGAATGGATCCCATATGATAAATTACAAAATATTGAATATTTAACTAAAGGAGGATGTTCTGAAATTTATACAGCATATTGGATTGATGGAAGTTATGAAGAATGGGATTCAAAAGAAAAACAATTAAAAAGAGATGAAGGACATAATGTAGTACTCAAAAAGTTAGAAAATGTTGAAAGTGCTAATAAAAGTTGGTTTGAAGAGGCATGTAATTTGCAATTATTTAAAAAAGTGATTAAAATAATTATTATATAGTAATATCCACTATTTTTTATAGGGTAAATCTCATTTATCATTAAGTAACAAATATAGTCATGTTGTTCAATGCTTTGGTATAACAAAAGATCCATCAGATGGGAATTATATGCTTGTAATGAATGAATTGGATAATAATTTAAGAGAATATTTACATCAAAATCATAATAAACTTAAATGGAAAAAAAGAATTCAAATTATTAATAATATAGTGTATGGTGCACTTAGAATTCATGAAGAAGACGCAATTCACAGGGATTTGCATTCCGGAAATATATTATTTAATGATGCATATATTTGTATAAGTGATCTTGGATTTTGTGGACCAGCTGATAAACAATTAAATAGTATATATGGAAATCTTCCTTATATAGCTCCCGAAGTTATTGTAAAAATGAAATATTCTTTTGCATCTGATGTCTATAGTATTGGCATGCTTATGTGGGAAGTCTCATCCGGACAACCACCATTTGTTTATAAACATAATTATGATCTTGCACTAAAAATAATAAATGGAATGAGGCCAAGAATAATACCGGGAACTCCTTTAAAATATAAAGAACTAATGGAACAATGTTGGGATGCCGACCCAACAAAAAGACCTGATATTTATACTCTTCGTAATAAAATAAGATCTTTATATAGATCATATCTCATTAATGAAAATGATGAACAACAGACAAATAACATTACAAGCATAGATAACTTTCAATTAAATACAAATTTTAGTATTAGTTCTACTAACTCTATTAACTCCTTTTTAAGAAATTCTAGTAGCAGAGTTTATTATTTTAAAGATTTGCCTGAACCAAGAAATGCAACAAAAGGTAAAAAAATTTTATTTATCGAGATTAGTTAACATCATAATAACTGAGTGGTCATCTATATTTTTATTTAATAGAAGAACAAGAAGGTAATCATAAATATTTGTCAAAACAAATTATATATGGAAAAATATAGTATTTATAACGTTTGTTTTATAGCTTATCATAGTATACAATTTGACTTTGATTTACAAGATGGCATGATCACAGGTATAATTAATACATAATTTTGAGATTTCTTAATTGAAGTAATTAACAGTTTATTTATTTATTTTTTTAAGAAGTAAAAGACGAATCTAACAAAAGAATTTATTTTAATGGTAATGAGTTATTTTATGAGATGTTTATCAGCTGTAAATAAAATAATTAACTTTCTATTACTTAGAAGGACAAGATGATTTAACTATTAACCCTAAGAAAATAAAGTTAGGTAATAATGATAAAGGTAATTACTATTTCTAGATCTCAAAAATTTTATTTCGTTATTATAAAAATTATTTAAGAATTGCACGTATAATAAAATAGGATACTTATAATTTTATTTTAATCCTAATATTAGATAATGATGAAATATATAATCCCAATTTTCATTCAGAAGAACAAGCTGAATTAAAAGTTTCTGACTGTAAGTATATTTTTAGAATATTTTCTTACGTACTATTATTAATATTAACTTATAATAACCAATTTTTAGGTAAGATGGATCTTAATTATCTTTTAAATTAAATTTTATTATATATTAGTTATTTAGAATTATTTAAACACTAAGGTTTAGAATAGCAATATTTGCAAAGTTTCTTAGTTTGTAATTTGAATAATTCACTTTATTTATAAGTTATATATGATTTAATAAAATTTCTTTTTTATGAACTAAATTATGATCTATATGAACAAATCACGTAATGTCATAATATGTAATACCATAAAAAATTAGCTATTTTAAACTTTTATAATGATCTAAAATCAGGATGTCGTGATCAAGTAGTTTGCGGATACTGCAATAAATGAAAAATTTGGAAAATTTTAGGTGATTGTATCCGATATTTAATAGAACTCCCGCTCAAGAAATTATTTATAATTTATATAAAGTAATTTTTTTTTTGGTTGACGTGTAAATTTTTTATTTTAGGTTACTTTGAATTAGGTTAGATAAATAATTGGTTCTACAACTGTTACTCAACTTGAATCTTAAAGCATTTGAATTCAAATGTATGAGTATGATGTTTGGTAAAAAAATGGGTTTACTTTTTTTTTTGGCTTATTAATTTTTATTTTTTATTTTTTAGACTGACGCCTGAACAAATAGCAAGACTTGATCCATTATCTAAGCTACCTGAAATCTCATTTCCTCATTCGGTTAATAATAAGATTGATAATTACCGCTATAAATAGAAATCATTAAATTTAAATGTATTTTTATATTTTGAAGTACATATCGGCGGATTTTATTTCATCACCTAAATATGCTGAATTTTTGCATTATGCAGGCGCAGCAAAGTTAAGGATGGCGTTGCACGATAAAGATGTGATTAAAAAAAAATACAATTTTGATGCGATTTTAATTTTGGCCGGAATTAACATAATTTTGGCCAGATTTATGATATGTAGATCAGTGTAACATCATTTGATAACGCTAAAATGTTTTTTTTTTTACTTTCGCTTTCTTTTTAATTTAATTTCTAATTTTAAAAAGTACATAAGTAGTATATGAGTCTACAAATTAAATCTTAAAAATTGATTTTAAAATTACAAGTTTAATTTATTACAGTATTTATAATACTTTAAATTTAAGTATAATAAACATTTTGAACGCTTAACACTTATGACTAATAATAATAAAATATAAAGATAACCACCCAAATCTTTTCAAAATTCACTTTCAAAATATCCTTACAATAAGTCTTCTCAAATGAACTTATATAAGTAAAAAAGGGAATTTAGAACAATATTTTTTACAAAAATTCTTAGATCTAAAAGATGAAAAAAAAAAAGAAATAGAAAACTAGTCAAAAGAATAAAAAAATCTCTAGCACTAAATATTCACACAACTCACAAATTGACATACCTTAACTCCCTAAGCTAGATGAGTTGTGACTACGTCGGATGGGTTAAAAGTCTCTATAGGTTATTCTTCTATATACAATATAGCTAGAAAAAAACAGCTGTTACAGCATACTGCACAAGCATACAAATTTTCTCATCATTTAGACTTAAAAGAGCTAAAAGGATCGTTTAATCGACCAATCCAAATTTATTTTTTAATACAAATACTAAATTTACATTATTACATATCTAATTATGTTCGTGCTAAATGATTTTAGTTAAAATTGTCAGTAAATATACAAAATGAGAAAAAAGGTGTGTAAATAAAAACAAAAAATTTATATAATTATCAAAAAAATGACATCAAGGTCAAACTCATTATACAATATATCATTAACTAGGATGTTAAGGAGGTAAAACAAGTAGTGACGTGACAATATGAATGTACTCTTATGAAGATTTTATGAAATTTATCTATACTAATATTATACACAGGTCGAAGAGATATAGTTTACACACATATATATATATCACAATATCACATAAATAACTCTATATAATGTGTTACGGTACGATATGGAGTGAGAGATACGGTAATAATTTACGATTGATTTATCTGCTAATCTCAATTCCATTAGAAATTAATTCATTGCAAGAAAAATTTAAATATTGTGAAGAATAATTTTATTATTGTAAAAAAGCTAATTAACAAGTTTCAGAAAATTTTTTTATAAATTTAGATAACAATTTTTTGTATGTTTATAAAAAAAATATAATATATTTTTTTACAATATATTAAGAAAGTGGATTGATAATTTTATTATTTAGTACGTAATGTATAAATGGAATTATTATTTTTTTAAATTTAATAAATTGCTTCTTGTCAGCTGGACGCAATTTGAACACCTTGTTAATAATCAGGCTTGTGTTATTTATTACAAATACGATCTTTATATATTTTGGCTTCGTACTGTACCTGCAACTTTAATGATAATATGCGGCAAAACAGCAGGTACGGTATATTTAGTAAATTAATAATCATACATTCATACCAGCGTAATGATTTAAATAACAACTTTTTTAAGGTCATTTTCAGCAATATTAATGATATTTATTCGAACAGGATAAAATGATTGGCAACCTCTAATTAATTTTACGAGCTTCGTTATTAGTAAAAAAATTTTTAGAATTTTGTGTTTTTTATTATACTAACATTTTTAATGAACTAAAAAAAAAATATGTAGTAACTCTTTTGGCTAAAGAAATTATTTTAAAAACTCACACTATGGGATATATACGTAAAACTGTGCAAGTGTAAAAGACAAAAAAAAATAAAAAAAAAGCTAAACTAAATAAAGGTTTAAAAACTAAATAAGAACCAAAATTAACTTATTTTTTGTCAAAATGATTCAAAATAAATCATTTATAATTTGAATTAGCGTCAAAATCTTATGTTCTCCATAATAAAGTTGAAGACGTGGAACTTTAGCGACTTCAAACTCTGTAAGTGGTAATATCATATCACATTATCACATGATGAGATGATCCAGTAAAAAAGGGATATTAACCGATTTTAGCGATTATTAAATTTCTCCCTGTTAAGTGACGATTTGATGATTCGTCCTTAACTTTATTTTATTTAATAATTGTATTAAAATATAATAAAGTAGTAAAATTTTTTAACGTGATTCATATAGTTATAGGTACGCTGTCTCTCAATACCTCACCTCTTTTTTTTTCATCGTCTTTTTTTTCATCAACTATCAATATTATATATACAAAATATATACTTTCGTCGTCGTTTTTTTTTTTAGGTCTATCTTCTCTCTGCCTAGGCTTCTCTTTATTAGGTCTTCTATCTCTTATACCCTTTTCTTTACGTCTTCCTTTAGGTATGTGAGTCGGGAGTGTAGGGAGTGTGGGTGTGGGAGTGCAGTGGGAGTGTGGGTATGGGTTTGTGTGTTAGTTTGGGTGTGTGGTGTTTTATATCATTTTTTTTTCGTCAGGACCTTACCTATTTATATATTTTCCGGGGTCCTGTTGGGATAGTGGGTTGGGATGGGTTGGGAGTGTGGGAGTATTGGTGGGTGTGGAAGTGCGTGTTGAGAGTGTGGGTGTGTGGGTGTGGGAGTGTGGGTGTGGGAGTGCGGGTTGGGAGTGTGGAAGTGGGAGTATGTGTGTGGGTTTGTGTGTGGGTTTGTGTATGTGGTGTTTCATTTTACATTTTTTCGTTATCTTTTTTTTTAGGTCTGTCTAGGTTTGCTCTTTATTAAGTCTTTTTCTTTTAGGTCCCTTTCTTTACATCTTCCTTTCATTCAAATTCTGTATTGCCTGGTACCTTATATTACTGATCTTGAAAAATAACAATATATTTTAATACTTGTAAATTTTTAATTGAACGTCAAATTTTATAATTACTATTTATTAATATCATTTCGTTAATACTTATAAAAAATTTGATGAGTAATTTTTGGATGAAATTGGGACATTGAAAATCTTTTGACAAAATGTTTTCACTAAAAAAAAATCACGAATTAATAATATTATGTAGCTTGCATTATATAATCATGATTAGCATTAATGATAGAAGATAGTAATTTTAATTTTGTACTATATTTTATCTATAAAAATTATGGGATGACGTAAACTATATAAAATAAATTGGTTAATTATACAACATTTTGAATATAATATACAAGAAATTCAGTAAATAGAGAAGTTATTTTATTATATTTAATTACTTCACAAATCTTACTAATGAATTTCTGAACATGATACTGTATGTAAGTATTCTATAAATTTAATTTTAAATATTCTCTAAATCAATTTTTAAAATTGTTTGTGATAATATATTAATAAATATGTTAAATTTAGAATATAAATGATGTAAAAAAGTTATTTGAAATTTTACAAACTGGACCAGTAATAATAAATACATTTGATAGATTAATTCAAGAAATGCAATTAAAATTAGTTGAACATAAAGATATATAATTAAATGAATCAATGGTTTTAAAATGTTTAAATGATTCTCAGAATATTTCCAGTAATTTTCTAAATGAGGATTGTCATTTTATTTTTTCATTTTATCAATTACCTCGCGATATACAATTTAACATTTCATCATAATTTCAATAATGTCATTTAAATCAACCAAATTATTCATTTCATTCCCTATTAGCTTTAGTATATTACCATCAATTAATATTTATTTTTCTAAAAGAAATTCATCAAAAACGGATGGTTCATCGTGATTTTCATCCAGGAAATATATTATTTAAGGATACTTATCATTGGGCTACGCCAAACCATATTTCAGATATGGGATAGAAAATCTTCCAAAAGTACATAGGACGATAATACTGATTGTTTAGATTGATGCAATCTAAAGTAAAATACTAAATAGAAGATGATGATCATGCAGGAAATTTATTTTTTTTTTCTTAATTCTACTATTTGCTTTGTTTCTTTGTTAAACTATTAATATAGTTATTATATTAAAAGATATAATATTCTAAATTATTTTTATTGATAATTTTAATTAACTGGTAAGTAAAAATTATAAAAGTGGGTTAAAAGAATTATTCTGAAAAGAAATTAAACATTTCAATAATATATTCATAATTCTTGACCTAATTATTTACTAATCATGAAATAGGATAATATCATATGATTATGTTTAAACAGATGTTTCGTGATGATCAAATTTCATTTATTTAAGTACCTTTGTGAAGTTATATACAGTAGGTTTCATTTGATGCCCGTGTTTCTAGTTAATTAAAATATTTTATTTTCTTTCTTCCTAGAAATTCTTAATTTTTTTTTTTTTTTTTAGTTTTATTTCTCGTTTAATATTTTTTAATATATTTTAAAATACATAAAAATACAGAATATCTTATATATTTAGAAGTGATTTTTTTTAAAAGAAATTTAATCGTTCAAATCATTATTTTCCTAGATGTTATGCAATAAAAAATTATGTATTTATAACTAATAAATTTATTAAATTTTTGATTAATGTTGATTCTTTAATTGTGAAATCAATTATAAAGACATGAAACAATTGAATCATGAACATGAAAATATTGTAATAATGTTCATCAGGAAGCATTGCTTGGAATAATGACCATAGTTTTGCAAAAATTACATAATTTACATAGTGTAAAATGTTTCTAATAAGATAAATATTTAATATTTATTTAATCAAACTTAAATTTACATTATAGTCAAAATCTTATTATGCTCGCGCAAGCACTTTTATCTTATTACGCTCGCACAAAATCTTTTTTAGTTAAAACGAGAAGTAATGGTATAATAATATGAATGTGATCTTTGGAGGTTTATAAAACTTATAATTTACAAGATTCATTATATTGTCTCCAAGTTCTTAGTGACATCTTCAGTAAAATCATTCGATAATGCAGCTTCGATGGTTTCTCATGGTCCAAAAATTCAGATCATCTACCAGGAATGTGCAATCTAAAAGCAAACTTTTTGTCATTAGCAATAATTATGCTGAGTGTACTACAAATTAAAAACAATATTAAAGTTTTTTGTTAAATCCATTTTAAACAATTTAAAATTTTCTTTTTTAGTAATATCTACATTTTAAAAATTATATATTCATAACTTAAAATATATTTTTCGATAAATTAAACTTCAATAGTGATTTTTTTTAAAAAAAAATAAAAGAGCTGTGATGCCATTATCTAATTCAATCGGGTCGGATCAAACCTGTAACCCGACCCGAAACTTTGAAAATCTCATTTTTTTTTTACAACTCCTTACGATCTATTGTGTGAAACATGACGCTAATATTAAACATTTTTACGTGACATTCAATACAAAATGACGCAAAAAATTCAAAAATATATAAAATAAAATATTGCTTGCTCTTGGCCAGTTATAAGCATACAACTGTTACTCCTGAACACCACGTAGAGGTGGCAAGCTTCGTTCAGGGAAAAAAAGAAAGCACTTACCTGTAATCTTAATACAACCAGTTTATAATTAATAGGATTAAAAAAAAAAAATAATAATATTTGGATTGTTAAGAACAAAAATTGAGCAGAGACGTTCGGACATATAGATAAATAAAAAATAATAACTTTCACAACTTGACCAATTCTATATGAAAACTGTGTTTTTTTAGTTATGTTCTGGCCCCAGATACAACTACTTATGCGCAAGCACATCAAAACAACAAGAAAGACAAGAAAGAAAATTATAAAAGACGTAAAAATCAAAACAAATAAAAAAAAATGCACAAGCGCATCAGAACAAGAAAGAAATTATTTTTGTAAAATCAAAAATAAGCTTTCTCATCCCCCCATCTAATTATTTGGTTTACATATATACACAATGCGTACTATGTACATACATACATAAAATACGTACGTATATATACGTAATGTGGGAAAGTCGATCGAGCAATAAACACAGGTTTCTCTATTCAATTTTATTAAAAAATTTGTTCAAGTATGGCTTTAACTCTTTAAAGTTTTTAACGTGAAGTTGGTCGTACCTACGGTTTAAAATGAGGTGTGGAGTTGGTTGTACCTTACCTATTACCATACTTAACAAGAAAAAAAAAATAAAAAGAAAAAGAAAGGCGAGAAGGAATAAGAAAGAAGAGAGGAGTTAAAGAGAACTAGAGAAAAAAGTAGCTATTTTATATTTTAATCATGTATCATTTATGATGAGTCATATTATAAACATGTGAACTCTGTAGTATAAAAAATAGATATTAATCAGTAAACATGTGTTTGCAATAATTTCTTGTATATGACGTCAAAATTTATATGCTATTTCAGTAATTACTATGGGCGTTATATCATTACATCATTACATCATTACATCACTAACACGAAAAAACCATTTCTGCGTAACTTAAATAATTTTTAAAAATATCATTTATTTTAACATACTAACTAGAGTGATGTATAATAATCAGTAATAATCAGTATGAATCATATTTCTGCAGTTGTAACGATTTGAACGATTTAGTTGTCTGTTGGCAAAACCCCTAGTAGCTCTAGAATAAAGCCAATTTAAACACAAAATTATAAGAATTATAAGAATAATTTGTATAATATTTCGGGATATCATTATGGGCACCCTTTTAATATTATCAAAAAATTTCTTAAAAATCTTTTGAAACCTAATTAATATCAAGGTAGATAATCTATTATCAATAACTTGAAATACTTCATATTCTTCTATTTCAAAAGTTTCTCTATTAATGATTTTCTTTTCATATGAATGTTGCTTGCTTTTACCAACAATATTATTAATAAAAGATCCTGATGATTTAATATACAAATCTTGTAAACCAAAATATGGACCCTCATTTTTACTCCAAATGATTGCTTCTTTTTCAGAATTGACTCGACTTAATATAGGATTAAATCGACTTGTTAATGAAAATAAAAAACTATTTGACGTTTCACATTGATAATTTTTATGATTATGAGATCTTTCATCTTCTACCATCTTGGTACGACACCATTCTAATGGATTATAACCACCAATTATCTCTCTTGGGTGACGAACTTTAATTAAAAGAATAGTTGGTCCCTTATTATCACAATGTTTATGAAATTTATCAGTCCCAAAACCATCACGACTAGCACGATAGATAAGATTAAATTTAAAAGGTAAATCTTTAAAATGATGAGGTGTTCCATTTTTCTTATCAATCCAACTTGCTATTAAAGCAACATCTGTAGCGTTAATAATCTTGGAGTCAAATATATATCTTGGCGGTAAAGCATTGAAAGAAAGTCTGGAAGCGGAATTTGAAAAATATTGAGTAACTTCATCATCGAGATCATCAGGTAAAATATTTTTAAAATGAGTTCTAATCATCGTGTATTCATCAGGTGACATTTGAAAAAATCGAATATGAGGGATACAATTTTGCAAAGTTTTCTTTAGATCTATGAAATTCAATGGTTTCCATGTTTTTATATCATTATTTAATATAGAATTTGTATTTTTGATTCCCCATTTAATTAAATATTCCCAAATTTTAATTTCTTCTAATTTAAGATAATCACATTTTAAAAGTTGAATAAGATAAGTTTCTTCCATTTTTAAGAAATCATCAGATTCAAAAATAACTTCGGGATTGTTACATAGCAAATTTATTGCAGCTTTATATAAATTGACGAAATTATCACATTGTAAAATTTTAATAATATCTTTTGTTTTCCATTCTAATATATTTTCAAGTAAAACTTCCTCAAGTTGTTGATAGAGCTCAAGTAATTCAAGTTCATCAGCGGCAATTATAACATCAATAATAAGACCAATCTCATAATTTTCAACGGAAATTATTCCCGAATAAATATACCTATTAATAATAATTTGATTTTAAAAAATAAATTTTAATTAAATAATGGAAATAAAATACTTACTTTATTAGAACTTGAAATACCAAAGGTGAAATGTTAGGCTTTTTAAAAATAATTATTCCATTTTCTTTTTTTGCCCACCGTAAAGATAAAGCATTTTTAAAATAATTGGATCTAGAAGCTAAGATTGCTGAATGTAAGTTAAATTCTTTAATATTCTGTTCTTTGCCAACTATAATTTTTACATTATAATCAATAGGATCTTGAAGTAAATTTAAAAAATCTATGGATAAGGTACGGTTCATATTTTTACAAATATGTAAAATAAAAAAAAAAGAAAAAAAAAAGAAGAAAAAAAAAAGAAGGAAAAAGAAAAAAGAAAAAAGAAAAAGAAAAATGTATCAAAATGTATCAAATGATCAAATATGCAATGTAATCGCAGATCATTGAATTATCACTTGAAAAAACAACAATCTGAACTAAAAAGGAAGTTTTAAGCATGTTACGTGCATTTAAGTGTGATTGATTATAGTGCCGTGATTGTTTGTCTGCGCTTCTATATTATCCGCCCTTTCATGCATGAATGACACTAAATATTTAATACGCAGATCTCTTTTAATATTCATATTTTAAGAAATGGATTATAAAGTCCGAAATATTATTGTTTATTAATTAGTCGGACAATGGGACATTTCATTCCGTTCCAAAACGGACTCCAGGTAGTTTTAATATAATATAAATCAACTTGCGAAGAAATAATAGTTCTTTCCGTTTCACTTTGTATTATATACCAAATTAAAATTTTCATATAACATAATTTCCAAGTATCGGTTAGAATTTTAGGATGTTTATGAAATAAATATTGTTAACTTGTGTTATTTTATCTCTGGAAACTAAAAATCAATTAGCTCGATATTACGAAACAAATTCTACGAGTTTAGAAACTCAAATATAATAAAATTTTATGTAGACTACGTTAATATTAAATTGTCATTTGGCATGTCGAGTGATGATCGCGAAATCCTATTAAAACCTGTTTAAAACTTGTTATGAAAAAACTTACTCGTCGTGATGCTAGGCTTCTATTAAGTTAAAGTATATTTTTATTAATTTATTTAATTACTTTATCAATATATGCTTATAATTATTATTTCGTATCTTTATTTAAGTTGTGAAAATAATCGAGTAAAAATTTATTGTAACAAAGTATATTAATATTTTTAGTATTTCGTTATTCCTAAGCGTATAGCATCCATCTTTCTTTTCCTCCTTAATTCTATTTTAATTGTTACCTTGAAAATATAACTTCATTACTACAAACATTTATTCCTAAAAATAATAGTGCAAGGCGTTGGGCGTTATGGTAAATCTTTTCCTATTGCTTTAGTGTTATACGTTGAAAGAAGTCTAGCCTTGTTGCTTGCATCTTTTTTTTTTTTTTTTTGTGGCATAACCTAATGCAGATGAAGCATAGAAACTTATTACCGGTAGTGACTTCGGCTCTCTTTGTATAGAATTAACGGAAGACGATCTATGCGAGAATACGTCAATCAAGTATGATGCTGTATGACTCTGACACAATCATGGGGCTTGCTGCATGATGCATAGGCGAATTATATTGAACCTATTTCTAGTATAGGAAAATTTGGTCTTATTTAGATTGATGCATGAATTTAATCGGGTATATTATACACAAGCACCGAACAAAAAATATTATTTTTAAAGAAATGAAATTGGAAATATTTAATTTGGATACTACTGCGCAAAATCATCATAATATTTTACCAAAAATAGTAACAAATGAATGAATGATTTGTATGTACTATACTAAAAAAAGTCTGGATTGTTTATGCCCTTTAAAAATTAAGTAAAAAAATCTTGTGATTTCATATCTTAAAGTTTAAAACCAGGAGTAAAATTTTTTTAAAAAAAGTGCGCAGCATGCTTTTTTGCGATATCTTATTTACAGTATTTTCAAAAATCAAAATATATTCTAATAATATAATAGGTTTTTATTTGTCCGCATTTTTTTTTTTTTTTTTTACTCATTCGTTAAAAATAAATAAATAAATAAATAATTGGGTCTTAAAAATTGTACGAATCAGTTTGAATTTTATAGTTAACATATAAAAATGACCATATAAATCGATATTAATCATATTTTAGATCCCAAGTAACAAACAATATGTTCTCCGGTTATTGAGATAACGCTAAAATATTTGAATTCAAAATCAAAGGTTAAATCTTTGCGATTTTAACTAAAATAATCTTGTTTTAAATACGTAGAAGGAATAATCTTTGGAGTAGTATTTGGGCGTAGTGTATTAAAAATTGCTTGTTGAGAAGTAGCTTAACGCATACAATATTTATCGATAAATTAGATTATTATTCGATACATACACTCATATCTTTTAAATAACTGTGACTAAATGACACGAATCATTTTAACGTACAGCATCGGAACCTTTATATAAAAATCTTTTGAATTTTCATCGATTCCGTCCACTAGAACTTAGAACTGATTATTACCTGTACGATAATTTAGCCGGTTAATTCCGTTAAAATGTAAGATCATGAAGTTTATGATATTTAATATAATGAAATTGTAACAGAGAAAATTTAGCTTATGTTACGCGGAAACAGTATTTAGATTCAAGATTATCTTGCAAATATAAGTATCTACCGTATACTTGGATTAATTTATATTCCTTGGCGACATATAACTGGATATTGTTTATATCAAAGATCGTAATCGATTTAGTTTTTAAGTTTCGTTTGAAATGCAGCGATATCATCTATAGTACTTATTTCTTTATACTCATTCTTTATCATTTCATCATTTCATTATTTTATTGTATTTTATTATATTTATTATTGTACATAATTATTAACCATTCATTAATAAAGTATATATCCATCGCTCGCATATGTATTCGGTTTTCCGATATAATCACGTGAAGATACATGGCCAGAATTAGATAAAATTTTCGTATTAATTCCGGTCAAATAATAATGCTGACCAGAATAAGTTTTAACTGAAAATTTTAGGAGCATATCTATTTGTTGCGTGCTATTATGCAATTCTATTAAATAAATACTATTTACTATATTTTATTTTATTTATTTTTGAAAAAAAAAATCATTATTCCCTTTTATTTTTAGTTATTTATAATAATTGGAAATAGTGCTCCTACCGGGTCGGATTCGGTCGGGTTTGGAGAATATATCCGACTCGACCCGGCAAAAATAGAAATGATCCGATTTTAACCCGACCCGAGTATATTTAATTCGAATAACCCGGGTTAGACCCGAAATTTTAGTAATTTTCATTGGATAATATACTGTATGCTTAGTAATATATCAAAAATATTTTTTCAAATATAATTTTTTCAATAACACAAGGTAATTGATCTACAAGATGACACACATCTTTTTTTAAACTTTTTATTATTAAAATTAAAGCTAAGCACGAATTTAAAGATATCTACAATTCCTGTTTATTATTGATTTATATTTGAACTATAAAATGAAAATTGTATCACTTGCTTTAACAGAAATTTGACTATATTTTATGTCTACCAGGACCTAAAGCAGATACAATTAGAGCATGCATGTGTTAAAGACTACATTTTTTTGCAGCTATCAAATCAGTTCCACCAGAAAATACTCTTTCTACTGGAACACTGGTTGCATTATTAATCATCAAAATCAACTTATTAATTAATGCAATTTAATAATTAATAATAAAAATTCGCAATTTTCGCTAAGTGAAGATATACTACCTCATTCACCTAACAAAATTATATAAACGTAATCAATATTAACGTGTAATCAATACGTGATCAGTGATTTTAATGATCATCCGGGTCTAATTCGGGTCAAAACCCAAATGAATAACCTGACCCGACGGGTTGGATCATGCGGGTCACGGGTTATTAAAATTGTTAGTACTGACCCGATTTAAAATTCACTCGGGTTGAATTATCCGGGTTAGACCCGAATTTTGCAGAGCACTATGAGATATTTATTTAAATGAGGCTGGACTCAAAAGAACTATAGTATCCTAATTTTATATTGCGATATATTTCTGTTTGATTAAGTTTATTATCTTTAATATCTCTGATTAATACATTGTCTCGTACAGTATTTGATTTAATTTATACGACAGCTAATTTTATAATACTGTAATGGTAAATTGATTTACGAATTATACAATGAATAATAAGAAATATTGAAAGAATTGACAACTTTTGCGGAAGTATATAAGACATTAATGAGAGTAAAATATTTACAAAGAAAGATTAAACGTTTAAGAAATCTTTATTTACTTCCAAAGTTTCTATTATAATTCTTATAATTCTTGAGATTTATTTTCATTCTTGTTTTCAGTTTTAAGGTTCTATATATTTATTTGTGTTTCCAATTTTCATTTTGAGTTTCTTCCATTCCATTTTCATATTTGGGCTTATCATTTTACCATTTAAAGCTTTAAGTAAAACTTCATACTTTTGATTAAGTAATCATATATTATCATTTTTCTGATTTTTGATTTTCTTTAATATTCAATCAAAAGTCTTTTTCAAATTTTTTTAAATTACGTTAGTATTATTATTTTATTTCAATTTTTTAAAAATTTTCGTAAATTAAAAAAAAAATGTATAAATACTATGATACTTTAAGTAAATTGTTAAATAGGCAAAAATATACAAAGATATCATTTTTAATTATTTAACAGTTAACAAATTATTGGTTTTTTTTTTTTATTAATTCCGGCTAACTTTAAAAAATCCATCTTTTTTTTCCTTATTTTGTAAATCCTCCTAAAAAAATAAGTGAAAACCCAAATTTAAAATCAGGAATTATACCTGTTGATCATGCAGAATGAAAAATGGATTGACAACATGCATTGTTACAAAAATTCTTTTTTTTTTTTCCTCATACATAGCTTATTCATAACGCTGACAAAATTTTTTAAAAATAAATGTTATTTCTTTATTATATTCTAAATGATAAAATGACAAAATGACTTCAGTAAAAGAATGGATTGAGGAAAAGATAAAGAATGAATATTTTCGTTATTTTGAATATGATGAATTTAGTTGTATCAATGAAATTGGTAGAGGAAATTTCGGTGTAGTGAGTAAAGCAAATTTGGCTAATACGGGATTGGTCGCATTAAAAATTATAATTAGTAAAAATTCAGATGAACATGATGAGGTTAATGATGAGCTTATCAAAGAGGTAAAATTGACTTTCTATGTTGTACAGTATATTGGCTTGGTACACCCACACGAACAAAATTAATTTCTGTTTACCATTTTTTTTTTTAGTTAAAGCTCCTTCGCGAAGTTGATTATCATCCAAAAATCAATCGTTGTCTGGGAATAACAAAAGGTTTATATTAAGATTTTTTTTTTTTTAAAAAAAAATAATTTATTTTATACATTTCAATCTAACTTATTCATATTTAAAATTAATAGATTCTGAGAATTATATTTTGGTGTTGGAATATGCAAATGAAGGAAATTTAAGAAAGTTTTTGAAAAAAAATTTTACTTTTTTGAAATGGAATGATAGAATTCAACTGGCATTGGATATTACTAATGGATTAAAATTTTTACATTCCAAAGGAATAATCCATAGAGACTTGGTAATGGAGTATTTATTTATACTAATATTTTGTTTATATTTTTGTTCGTGATTTTGGTTTTTTCGATGATAATTTTAATAAATATTATCAAATTATTTTGTAGCACTCAAAAAATATATTAGTGAATGATAGAAAATTATTAATTGCAGACCTTGGATTATCTAAAAAGTTGGCGGAAGTTACAACTAATTCAGCGGGTAATAGACAAGGAATGATTGAATATACTGAACCACAATGTTTTAAGAATATCAGGTATAAAAAAGATAAGAAGTCCGATATCTATAGTTTAGGTGTTTTATTATGGGAAATTTCAAGTGGGCGTCCTCCTTTTTCTGACTGTCCACGGGATTTAATTAAAGATCACATTAAAGATGGTAATAGAGAAGAACCAATTGAAGGCACACCTACAGAGTATCGAAAACTTTATCAGGAATGTTGGGATGGTAAACCAGAATCAAGACCCGATATTGAAAAAGTACATGAAATTTTAAGTCAGTTATTAATAAATACTGAAGTTTCTTCTAATAAATCATCACAACCTAATATACGCAATAGTTATGATAATGACGATTTGACTATTTCTTCTAATTATTCAAGTCTAAATTCAATAAATAAGTTTAATAATAGTTATGATAATAACGATTTGAGTATTTCTTCTAATTATTCAAGTCTAAATTTAATAAGTAAGTTTAATATATTAAGTTATAGTGGTTAATAATAATGATTTTTTATTTATTACACGTTTTCAACACTAAAATTACAAAACTCAATTTTTAATTGATAAGATAATCAAAATGTGTCAACTGTACTAGATAAAGAATTCGCAGAAAAAGAAAATACTTCACAGGCTCAAATTCCTTGTCTGCTAAATGAAAAGCAAGCCTTGACTGGCAATTTAACTGAACAATTGGAATTAGAACTAAAACAAAATCTCATTGACGACAAGAATCATTCTGTTCAACTTAAAAAGGATATTGAAGAATTACAAAATAAGTTAAAGAATTACGTTACAACATTAAAAGGAGATTTTGAGATCGATTTCAAGGCGGTTAAAAATCTTATGGGAAAGTATAATATTAAAACTAAAGTTACACCCGAACAGCCAAACAAACCGTTAATTAAAGCAGTTTTACAACATCATATTATAAAAATGATAACAAACGATATTAGAAAATACTTCAAACAAAATTTAAAGGAATGTTCGATAATGCATTTAGAGAAAGAGATTGCAACAAAGGCGAATGATTTAGAAAATAAATTAGTTTTTTTCTCTAAAACTCGAAGTGGAGATGACACAATAACTCAGGCAGCTTCAATAAAAGTACGACAAGAAGTCAATATCGCTCTTTGTAATCGAGGATTTTCAGATGTCTTGTCGAATGAAAACTATACATCACATGGTTACATTATCATTAAAGCAACCGAATTAAATAGTGAAATGAATACATATCGTACGATAAAAGATGTAAACAAAAGAAATTATGTTGAAAAATTGGCGCCAGATTTAATTCGAGAATTTATTAGAATATTTCAATTTCGCTTAAAGGTTCAAGAACCTAGTGTTCAAATGAGATGGATCAAAACAGAATCTAGTATTGTCCCAAGCATTATGGAAGGAAATTGGGATAAAGATGACATTGATGACTTAGAAGTAGAAATTTGTTCTTTTCCAATGATTGGTCAGGATTTGGATGATGTGGAGAAACGTAAAATATATGCTCCCGCTCAGGTATTTACAAAAAGGAAAAAATATCTATCGTATAATGAAGGGTTTAACATCTGGTCAGAACCGGAATCGGGCGATGATGTATCTGATTAAAACACCCTCAATTTACCCTATTTAAAATATTGAGAGATATTTTATATGGAACATGGAAAATTTGGTTTTTTAACCACATATTATACCCGGGTATGTTATAATGGAGTACGCCGAGGGAGTACTATATGGTATCTGGGATGTTTTTTACTTGTTTGTTATCATTTATTAAATAAAAACTAAAATTCAAATCTTATATTATCGTAATATATAAAAAAAATTTTAAACTTTATTATATAAGTATTTATTTGAAGAAGAAACCATTAAGTTCGTTTAATGTGATGATTTTACCATTTATTTTAACCCTAATTTCAATTTTTCCTATTCTGATCGGCAATATAATGTAATAGTGAATTGACTCGATTTCATTACAGCGAACTGTGAAATGGTAATTTTATATTTTAATAAGGTTATTGATAGGGGTTAAATAGGACCCAGAAATATACATACAGGGGGAGAGTACACAGATGCGTCGCCATCATAGTGGAATTAGACGGAGTAAAGTTTTGATTTGCGTACAATTTAAGAAATTTTCATCCATAGTTAGGCATCAAGATTGCGTATTTTTTATCAAAAT
>QZLH01001166.1:0-12950 GCA_003833135.1 Oehlia diaphana
GAAATATTTTTTCATATAATTTGTCATAAAAAGATCATGTTTAATATGTAACCATCATCATAGTTGCTCTTAACCTAAATTTTTATATCATAGATATATAGTATTTTTGCCTGCTCAACAAATTTAATTAGTATGACAAAGAAGGTTATGAATGTCAGTTTTGTGCTTTTTGCATTTTTTTACAAAATTAATTTATCCTTTTTTGGAAGTGCGTCCAGAATTTGTCCAGAATTTTTTCATGTCCGGAATTTGTCCAGTTCAAATTTTCTGAATTTTTACTATGTCCAGAATTTGTCCAGGTTTATCTGTCCAGGATTTGTCCAAAATTTTATACTGGTCAAATTCTGGATAAATTCTGGACAAATTCTGGATATGTCAAAAATTTCAAGTATCAAACCTGTAGCAAAAAGTAGACATTTTCTGGACAATTTCTGGACATTCCAGTTTTATTCTGGACAGTTTCCGGACATTTTCATAGACATTTTCTGGACATTTATTTTTTATAGGGTTGAAGGTAATTTATTTGATAGTGTTATCACGTTAATTAAAATAAAGATCTAACCAAGTAGGACAAATATGACAAATATGACAAATATATTTTTGGTGATAAACGGAGTAAAGTTCGAGTAGAATCATTCTGGTAATTATTATAACATGCAAAGAATCCTACCATATAATTACTAATAATTTTGAGGATATATTCAAAACTTTGGATTTAGAAATATTTAATTAATACAAAAGGATATATGATATAGTAATAATTTTGTGATTAATATAATTTACTTATAACGTTTAATTTCCGTAACGAGTTTTCACATCTCGTAATTATTGTAAATTTAGAATGTGCTTTTCCAATGTATTATCTAAGATCAGTTTCTCTCCTGCTCAAATAGGATATTCGACTAAAGATTGATAAAATATATACATTAAAGTTTATGTACATATTTAATTTTTGCATCCTGAGTTACACAGAAAGTTAAAGTTAAAAGAAAATCATATTTTAGCCACGCGTTGCTCATATAAAAGAATTGTTATTTAAAATTTATTTTAAATGGGAAATATGCGTAATGAATGAGGTGCAAAATATCTATGGTAACGATTCACCTGTAATTTTTTAATGTCGTGTAACGAAACTGTTCAAGTTATAATAGTGTTACGATTAATTATATTACTAAAAGTAGGTGTACAATTCCATGTATTGATTCTACCTTACATAGTCTTAATAAGTAATTCCTAGTCAAGGAATTAGCTTTTTTTTAAAAAATATTACACTCTGCATTCTGCACCATTAGAATTAACTAGTACAATTATCGTCATCTATTAATTAAACATAAATTTTAATCCGGGAAAAAAGTAAAATATGATAGTTTAATCACTAACAATTGTCGTTACTGTACCTTTAAATAAGCTCCTACTATCGATAATTGACGAAATTACTAATAAGTTTACGAGCTCTGTCTGATGATTCCGCAATTTATAATATAGATCGCGGTCGTAAGTCATTTTACTTTACTACTATTAAATTTTAGTATTTAAAATAAATAAATTTATAGGATTTAAAAAATAAAAAGTAAATAATAAAAGTTTTAAATATAAAAGATAAATAATTTTTGCCACTTATTAATTAAAAAGAAATTCGTCAAAATTCGTCTATATCTAAATTATGTAAAATGGTAACTGTAAATTATTCAGCAATCTTAAATTAATATTTTTAAAAAATTCTACTCGTTATCATTAGAAATTTGTAGATTATTATGTACTTCACAAAATAATAAGAAACAATTACTTATCATTCATTGAACTTATTCATAGCTAGTTAGATACTTTTGGCAAGTTGTATGATTTAATATTAATTCTTACATACTTGTTTATTAATTACTTTTTTTTAAAAGAAACAAAGAAATTAAATAAAATTTACCTTCAAAAAATCTATTAATTGATAAACTATTGATACGTATAATAAATTTATATTATCGTTCAACTTTTTTGAAGAATTTTGCTTTCCTTTAGTTAATACTAACTAATCTTTCTCTTGACGATTTTACAACTTGCAATTTTTTATTTTGCATTATGATTTTTCGGTATACGGTACTTTGTTTAAATAAAAGGTATCTACTTCAATAATTATTTGTTATCGATATTTTAATAAAATCATATTACTTATATTCGATATGTTCAACTACGTCACAATTTAAGTATCCTCAATTTAATTGGATAAATGACACATGCTTTCAGATCATGTGTTTTAACTGCATGAGAACGCGTGATTAATAGTGCAAGCTGACACTAATTGTAATTCTCGCCTGCACTATGCTTTTCAGGTTTGGTTTGAGTGTCTTATTCTTCGAGTCAACAAGTATCTTATTTTAAAGTGAATGGATGAAGTGAAAATAATGAAGTATAAAGTATTTTAAACATTAAAAATATAAATTTAAATACATCATCTACAAAGTATTCATGATCTGTTTACTGCGCTGATTAATGAAATTTTTGTTCAAATTACCCCGACCCCGAACTTAATTTACTCCTCCTGACAAATGGTTTTTTATTTGTAATAAACGTTTAATAAATAAAGTCGTAATTATTTTCTCATTCTGCGCATTTTTATGATATTATCTCTTCAATAGTTTAATATGAATTATTTTATGTTGTCCTAATCTATTGACCACATTAAAATATAACTTCAATCTTATAAATTCTTAAGTACATACATATACCTCTTTAACTCATTTTTAATTTTTGAAATATTTAATAGACTTCATTTAAAAGTATTAAGAAACCCATTTTTTTAAATAATGAATATAAATATAAATTTTTATTTAAAATAGAGTTAATAAAAATGAATTATTTTAAATTACAAACTAAGAAATTTGTAAGAATATTACTACTCTAGTCTTAGTGTTTAAATAATTTCAATAAAATATAAATAAATATAAAAATATTTTATAACGATTGACAAAAAATAATTGTAATGAGAGATGGTAGCAAATTTTCAGTATAAAATCATTTTGTATCTAAATATCTAAAAAAAAAAAAAAAAAAAAAAAAAAAAAAAAATATTTACAAAATAATAAAAATTAGTAAATTAAAGTAAATAATTTTTACGGCTTAAAATAATAATTTCTTACCTTTAGGAACTTCAAATTCATCTTGTTCTTCAGAATGAAAATTTGGGTTATTGTATACTTCATTTTCATCAACTTTAGTAATAAAAGAATAATTAAAAAAAAATGGTCATTAAAATGTGTATATTTGTCATTCTTACCATCAAAATTAACATTTGGTCCTTTTGTTTGTTGCAATGCTTCTTGTTTGTATTAAATTGAAATAAATTACATTTAATGAATATTTGCATTAATAAATAATATTAACTTATTTACATACCATCTTTTACTTGTAGCTTTTTAAACAATTTGGATAATTTTTTACTGTTGTCTAAAATTTAAAATATGATTCATTATTTATTTATCCAATTATTTTTTTTATATAAAAAAAGATAAATCAATTAAATACTGTATATGGATAAATTCACCAACCTTTAGAAAAGTTTGATGTTCTACTATTGTTCTGATTGCTTGATTTATTAAAATCATCAACTAAAGAAAAGGTGAAATTAATAATTGAATATATACTATATATAATAAATTTACAATTTGAAAAAAATACTTACTATTAGTAGGAATACTAAAATCATATGGTTTACTATGGAATACTATTTAAAATGAAATATTTTTGATAAAAAAAGACAAAATGAATGAGATTATAAATAACCTGAAAATTAAAAGATTTTAAATATTAGATTGATAAATTTACATTACCTTCTAGCTCCTCTATTTATTTTTAATATAAAAAATAAGAATTTTTTGTTATTATTTATGTATTTAAATAATAAAAGCAATATATATTAAATATAATACCTTCTGTCGCATTCCTTGGTTCGGGTAGATTCTCAAATTGATGAATTTTACTTGTAAATAATCTGCTATTTGTACTACTATTTGTTTCATCTAATTCTAAATTATTATGTATTTCTAATTCATCTGTCATACTTTGATAATATAAATTCATTTCACTTATTTTTTTCATAAGTGTATAAATATCTGGTCTTTTTGATGGATCAGCATCCCAACATTCTTTCATTAAATTTTTATATTCTGTAGGAGTTCCTAACACAATTTTTGGTCTAATACCATTAATAATATTCATTGCAAGATTATAATCATGTTCATGATTAATAAATGGTGGTTGTTCAGATGAAATTTCCCACATAAGCATTGCAATACTATAAATATCAGATTTGAAAGTATATTCTCTTCCATTAATAACTTCTGGTGCTATGTAAGGAAGATTTCCATATACACTTTTTGATGATTTATCAGCAGGTCCACAAAATCCAAGATCACTAATAACCCAATGACTACCAAGTTGTGAATACAATATATTTTCTGAATGCAAATCTCTATGAACTGCATTCTCAAAATGAATAAAATAAAGTGCCCTAACTATTTCAAAAGTTATATTGATTTTTTGTTTCCATGTAAGTTTATTGTGATTCTGTTGTAAAAATTCTTTTAAACTTAAATCCATTTTATACATTACAAGCATATAATTTCCATTTGTTATATTTTGTGTTAAACCATAACATTGAGCAATATCTGGCCATTTATTACTTATAGTTAAATGTGATTTAGCCTAAAATAATGTAAAAATCTATTATCAATATAAAGCTGAATTGGTTAATCAATTTTCTTAAATGCATTTACTGTAGGTTACAAACCTCTTCAAACCAACTTTGATTTGCACTTTCAACATTATCTGATTTTTTAAGTATTACAACTTGATCTCCAAATCTTTTTAATTGCTGTTTTTAGAATCCCATTCTTCATACGTTCCATCAACCAAAACTGCTGTATAAATTTCAGAAAAACCACCTTTTGTTAAATACCTGATATTCTGTAAATTATTATATGGAAACCATTCGATTATAGTATCTGGTTTAAGTGTTTCAATTTGACATTTTTGTATTAAATTATCAATATCATTATTTCCAGATGTCCAATTTAAAAAATTTGCTTTTAAATAATTTCGAACACAAAATTCACAATATAATGTAGCTAAACATTGTTGATTACAATTTTCACAAATTCTTCTTGTTCCTGAATTTTCAAGAATTTTATTATGATCATAACTTCTAGTTATCCAATTTATTGCATAATTTTTTTCATCTTTTGTAAGAGAATTATCAGCAAGAAGTGTTTGTTTTCTAAATTCATATCGTTTGTGTACGTCATCATGGATATTAGAATTTATTAATGCAAGTGACCTAGACATTGCTGCATGAGCAAGTTCTTTTCGAATTGCAGACATTGAATTATTTAAAAAAGAGCTTTGAAAGGAAAAGGATTTATATAAACTTGAAAGCTGTAAAAATTATGGTGAGAAAAAAGAGAAATAAAGTTTTGTGTCCAAAATTAGTTAACAATGATTTACAGTCTTATAATGTAGTGCAACTTACTCAAAATGATTTTCCTCCAAATATGGTTGGTTCTTGTAGTATCTGCACTCATGTTACACATGTCACATACATCACAAGATGAAATTGTCACGTTATCTTTATGTAATTTTTCTTAGCTATAAGTGGATACATATAATCTAATCACTAAGAGAATTTATTAGTTTCATTAGATTGAATAAAAAGAAAACAGGTGTAAATAATTATAGAACTTACGAAATAAATTACTGGACTTTACCAGACTATTGGAGTTGGAGTTTAAGCAATAGAATCAGAACCTCAGAGGAATATCAACCTGGTAAGTAATGAATAGTAATTTAGGACATTATAAAAAAAAATAAGCGATTAACTTAAAATAGGTTAATGAAGAATAAAAATATTAATTGTCATAATAAATTAAAATATACACAATATACACGAAGAAAAATAAAATTTATTAGATAAAAATTTTAAACTTACACACGACTCCAAATAATATATACTATATATGTCAGTATAACAATATTAATAGTATTAAAGAATAAAAAAAGAAAAAAATTGTTCAATGTAAAAATAATTTATTTAGTCTCTATAATTAATATAGAAAAGAATAATAAAAAATAATTTACATGGTACCTGAAGAGGTGAAAATGTTATCTTATGTTTTAAAAACTAGCAAATTTATGGGCGTGGAAGCGTATGCAGTTTATTCTAATTTTTCATTAGTTTTAACAGTATTCAAAATCAATTTAGGAACCGTTAGTACTGTAGTAGGTAATAAGAATACCGATGACAAACAATTAAAATAATTATTAAATCCTCTTGTGGACTACTTTGTTATTTACTTTTCGTTGCTATTTTTTTCATTACAATATTATTTAATAATTAAATATTTCATTGAATTTTTATTAGTTATCTTAATTTCCATTATAATTTTTCATCGCAATTTTTTTGATTTGACAATTTGACTACGAAGGAAATTTTTGCAAGTACATTGAGAAGTATTAATGTATCATCAAATCGAGTAGAAATGTAAAACAAATATAACAAATATGATTTCGATGATGAAATACACCCGACAGAGTAGAGCTCGAGTTGATTCATTCCAGTAATAATTGTAATATATAACGTGCATAAAATCCTAATTTTGCAGTAAACCACTTACGGTACAATAATGATTGATTAGACTTTAAAGCTTGTAATGATATATTCAAACTTTAGGTTTTAGAATTATATAATTAATACAAAGGAAAATATGGTACAATTTTTCTGGGTTAATTAAAACTTATACAGTCAAGTGCGAAAGTAATGGCGGTGTGAGTGCTATGTCCTTTTTAAGCTGTAGTTCGCTCATTTTCCCACTCTAGAATTTTCCAGTGTTTCTAAATTGTTCTTTAGAGTAAATATATAAAAACAAACAAAAAAAACATTATAAAAAAAAATAAATTTCTTCGCGTTTTTCCATTCAAAATGGTGTTAACCACCCTTGAAAAAAACCGAAATGCTGTTAACCTTCTTTGGCAGAAAAAAATTATAAATGCAAGGGAAATTTCGCAAAGAACAGGTGTTCCCTTGCGCTCCTGCGAACGATACATTAGTCTATTAAAAAAAACTGGTAAGATTGCTATAGGTCATCGATCTGGTCGACCACGAAAATTGACTCCTAAAAAACGCCGCCAAATTGGAATGATCGTCAAGCATAATCATTTCACTACAGCAAGTGAAATAAAGGCCCAACTTGAAGAAAAAAATCCAGAGCTTGAGGTAAGCTTATGGACCATCCGTCGTGAGTTAAATAATCTTGGGTTTGCATCTGTTCGCCCCAGAAAGGTTCCTCTTTTAACGCAGAAAGCAAAAAGAGAACCGATTGTCATGGGCACGTGATCACGTGAATTATAATTGGAAAAAGGTGGTATTTTCTGCCATTCAAATGTTTTGTAACACCCTTACTGCATGGTCACGTGATGCAAGACCAATTGCTCCGATGGTAAAACATCCATTTAAAGTTCATATTTGGGGAGCAATCAGTGTTAAGGGAAAAATTGGCATGCACATGTTCACTGAAAATTTGGATCGCCATTTATACCGCCAAATTTTAAATGAACATTTGTATGACAATGCAAATGCAATACATGGTCGTAGATGGGTCTTCCAACTAGGGATGGGAACGCTCGGATCACGTGATTTCGAGCGGCTTTTGAGCCGACGTTATATCTAGTGGGTTTCGAACTTATTTGGGCTAAAAATCCTGTTAATAATAAATGAATTGGTTATCTTTCAGGATAATCAAAAAAAGAAGAAATTTATTAGTTAGAAATAATTTTATTAACTTTTAAAAATTGAGCCGAGCCAACTCCAAACCGACTTCGGAAAATTGGCTCAAAATAGGATCGACATCAAAATTATGGCGATTATTAACCAACTATTGGTTGATGGCCAATCAAATTTTTTTTTGATTGATCGTCATCACATGCACTACTTGTGTCTTTAATTTGACGCAAGAAGCACACATTTTGCTTAATGCAAGTCGATGGTAAGCCGACGGTGAACCAAAATCGAGCCGAATGAGCCGCTTCCATCCCTACTTCCAACAGGATAATGACCCCAAACATCTCGTGATGTCAAAAGTGACTTGGAAACTCACCTTCCAGGGCGGGTCCTTTTATAGCCCAGATCTTAATCCTATTGAGAATATATGGGCGATTTTTAAAAAAAATGTTGAGAAGAGGGTCAAGAGTATGGTGGCACAAAAAAAATCTATTACAAAAGAGGTTTTTTTTGCTTTAATTAGGAAGGAATGGGATGATCTTGATAATAATATAATAGTTAACTGCGTTAATAGCATGCGAAGTCGTATTGAAGCATGTATTGACGCAGAAGGTGGCCACACCAAATATTAGTCAATTAATAAAATATATGTAATTTTCATCCATCTTTCAGAATATAAAAAAATTTTTTGGTGTTTTATTATAAAAATATGCATATATTGTTAAAAAACAGACCGCCATTACTTTCGCAGGGGTCTGTATTTAATTAATAGATGGCGATACGTAATTAATTTTAATGGGAATAATTATTATAGAATGCAGAGTGCAATTTTTTTTAAAAAAAAAAAATATTAATTCCTTGACCAGAATCACTTATTAAAATTATGTTAAGGTATCCGAGTAAGAATCAATGCATCTTTTACATTTGATGTAGTTTACTTGAACAGTTTCGTACGACATTAAAAAATTGCAGGTGCACCTCATTCATTAGGATACAGCTTCTCATTTATTGCCGTTTTCAAAATGGTTAGAGATCATTCAGAAATCGCACAAGCCACCGTATTACCGTTAACGGTTAATCCTTTCATATAAAAAAAATTTTTTTAACGGTTTACGTTCAGGATTCTTTTGTGAAACTAAAAAAATAATGTATTTAATAACAAAATTTAACGTATTTTATTTTTTTAGATTTTACAAGAAATTATTAAAGAGTGTCCTAATTATTATTTGGATGAAATTGTGATTAATAATACTGGTTGAGGTTTCTATACCAGTTTATGGAGATCTTAAAAATATTATGGAATAACAAGAAAGAAGGTAGAGTGTTAATAACTTTACATATATGAATTATTTAAATTACAAACTATAAAAATTTGTAAGAGCTCTTAATACCTCAGATATTTTTGTTATAAAGTATAAATAAATATAAAGTATTTTACAACAGTTAACGAAAAATTTAATTAGTTATGAAAGCTTACAAAAATAAAAATAAATCGGTTATATCTAAATATCTAAAAAAAAAATAAATAAATATTTACAATAATAAATTAGTAATCTGAAGTAGATATTTTTCAAATTTTAAAATGGTGAATTTTACCATTAGGAATTTCCAATTCATTTTGTTTTTCAGAATGAAAATTTAGGTTATTGTATACTTCATCTTCATCATCATCTTTAGTAACGAAATAAGAATAATTTTAAAAAAAAATATAAAAATGTATGATCATTAAAATGTGTATATTTTTGACAGACTTATCATCAAAATTAGCATTTGGCCCTTTTGTTTGTTGCAATATTTCTTGTTTATATTAAATTGAAATAAATAAATAAATTTATGTTTAATGAACTTTTGCAATAAATAAATAAATAATATTAGGTTATCACTTACCATAAATTATTTATAAACTTTCAAATGTTTTGGATAAATTTTTACTATTTGCTAAAATTCAAAAATATTTATTATTATTATTGATTTACCTACTTGTCATTAAAAAAATTATCAATATATATAAGTTACCCTGAAAAATACTATGTATTTTTGACATATTACTATTTATATTCTGATTGCTTGATTTATTAAAATCATTAACTAAAGAAAATGATAAAATTAATAATTGAATATATAAATATATAATAAATTTTTCAATTTGACTAATACATACTATTTGTGGGAATACTAAAATCATATGATTTACTATGAAATGCTATTTAAAATATTTAAAATGAAATATTTTAATTTAAAAAAATCAAAATTAATGAGTAAAAATAATCTGAAAAATAAAAAGATTTTAAATATAAATCTATATTACCTTCTAGCTCTTCTATTTATTTATATATACAGTAAACTAGCCGTAACCCGTCGCGTTGTGTCAGTTATGAGAGTAATAATAGACACACTTATATTTTATTTGCATGCAGTGTGAATAGGTCTAGTTTTTTATTATTATTATAATGGTATTAGTAAGAAATAAATATAATAAATTACACAATATGAATTGTGTGCAAATGTTATACAGTATATGAAATATTATTATTAAGTGCAAATTTTATTTAACATGATAAAAATGTTGCAGTACTATGAAATTTATAATTTATTTATACATTTATCAAAGATAATTTTGTATAAGTAGTTTATTGTACATTGTTACAAAAAAATCTTTTTTTTATTTTAAAAAAAATTTCATTGTAGCATTAAAAAAAATTACATCCTCTGCTGAAAAAAATACATATATATTGTTATTATATCTCAAAGGAATTCATTATAGCAATCTATTGTTATAGAAAAAAAATTATCTCACTAATTAATATGAAAAAAAAAAAAAAAATTCTGAAAAACTTCTATTGTCATGAAAATAAAAAATTCCTCAGAAATATTAATTATAATGATGATTGTTACAAAAAATAAATAAGTAATTATGTTAGTCTATTATTGAGCTTTATACAGCCTTATTATTATTATAATTAAGAATCGGGAACTGTAAATCATTATTCTTATACTAAAATTATTAAAAACTTAATTATAAAAAAAGTAATCACAGCATCGATCTAAACCTAAATGGTGAAAGAATGTACTCGGGAAAAAAAAATTCGGATTTGAAAAAAACAGCCAAACCGAAAAAGGAAAAAGGGAAAAAATTTCAGATTGTAGAAAAAGCCAACCGGAAAAAGAAAACGAAAAAAAATATTGGGAAAAGATAAAGGATAAAAAAAGAAATCGGGAAATTTTCGAAAAAATAAGTACCGAAAAAAAAGAATAATAATTCGGTCCAAAAAGACCGAAAAAAAAAAATTCAAAAAAAACAATATAAAATAAATCAGTCTTAAAAGACCAAAATAATAAGATTATTTAATAAAAAAAAACAGTAATGGTTGTTCGGTTTGGGGAAAAAACCCAATCTAAACGGGGAAAGAATAAAAAAAAAAACAAAAAAAATTTCGGTTTGGAAAAATGAAAAATTTTTAAAAAAAGAAAAGAAAAAAGAAATGAAAAGGTGTTTCGAAAGAGAAAAGAGGAAATTTGAAAAAAAAGAAAGAACCGAAAGTAAAAGATGTAAAAGATCGGTTCAAGAAAAAAAAAAACAGGGGAACCGAAAAATTTAGATTGATTCGAAAAGAAAAGGAAAAAAAAAAATTCCGATTAAATTTCATTAACCGGAATTGGATTAGATGTACAACATGACTTGCCAATCAAACAGGTCTTCTAACGAATTTTTTTTATAGATTACAAAAAAAATTTTTTTTTATCACAAAATCAGATCAATTGTAAAAAAAAAAAAATTATCTTCAATTTCATTATATCCGATCTATTGTAAAAAAAATTTTTATTAAAAAAATCTATTAACTAAATATGTGAAGGAAAATATTACATATCAATAAAAATACATTAAAATTTAGCTAAACAAAAGAAAGCTAAATCTCTCCATAATCAAAATATTTGTATAATAAAACGAAGTAAAGACTAAACTAAGCAAATCGCTATTCTATATAAATTCATTCATTTACTAATCTCGCTAATATCTGTTCTAATTCTAGAGCTAACTAAAACTAACCTAAAATGAATCTAATTTCTACTAAATACGCTATCATAAAAAATTTTTGCTAATTTTAAATCTTTTAATTTGTTTTTCTGTTTTTTTAAATTTTCCAATATGTGAATAACCTTTATATAATCTACCTCCTTGGTATAGGTCGTCTCGATGTTGATAAACTTGATGAGGGTTCCGCTATGTTGCCACTCCATCGGATGACCATTAAAACTTAAATTATTCCTGTACCCGTTTGCCCAACACCGATATTCTTGTCGTTCGTTATAATTATCCACTCGTTCGTCAAATCTTGCGTTGTTCTTATAATCGTTTGTCCGACACCAATGTTCTTGTCGTCCTTCATATTTATCCATGCATACGTTTGTCTTGCTTCCTCGGAGTATATTTATCACTGTTCATCCGATGTAAATTTTGTTGTAATTTTCCGTCTTAGTCTATAAAATCATCATGCCTTTTCCGATGTAATCCTATTTCAATATCTTCAATTTTACTCGACTCATCTATTGCGATCATCATGAATTTCTCATTTATAAAATACAAAATAATAAATTTCATCCTATTAACTCTAACGATTTTCCCAAAAAAACTTTTGTACTTGCTAACGTACTCTTTAATAATGGCACTATCTTTAACTGACGTTTCGTCTTCTAATTTCTTAGTTGCTTGCAAACGATTTAGTTAGCGCTTTTAACTTAATTCTGAGATTGAATTACTTCGTTGTACTATGTTAATCACTTACATCCTATATAGCAGATAATACTGCACATGATCTCTATGTAACACGTCAACTGTTAAAGTAACACAAATATTGTTGTAGTACAAGTGAATGAATAATCAAAAAGAATATTATTTTAATAGTGAGTAAAATATTTTAGTGTGTATTTTATTGAAAAATTTGTTATACTGTAATTTCCATGATGTTCTCAATAGGACCCAGAAATATATACAGGGGTAGGGTACACAGATGCGTCGCCATCATAGTGGAATTAGACAGAGTAAAGTTTTGATTTGCGTACAATCTAAGATTTTTTCAAGGTCATCAAGATCTCAAAATTTTTATATGTAAAAAATTAGTTTGCGTATTTTTGGCCTAAATTTGGCTAATCTTATATATATAATATATTTACTGTACGTACTTTAATATTT
>QZLH01001166.1:13952-26283 GCA_003833135.1 Oehlia diaphana
AATACGTTTATATTATGATTTTAAAGTTTCTATTAATCTTTCTTTATAAAAAATTAATCTAATTAAAATTACTCTGAATCACGTGATTTGCCCCCGCTTTAGACGACCTCCTAATATGGCAAATTAGATTGTAAATGATAATCGAAGCATTTTTTGTTTTACTATAAGAAGTTAAGATGATTCCTTTACTTTTTCGGAACAACTATATACGGGAAAATTTTTTGCTGATATGCCAAGTTGAGTTGTAAATCGGTCTATAATCAACATTTTAACTATTTGTCGTCAAAACAAAACGTATAAATTTGTTTTATACTTACCAATTCGATGTCTTTCGCAATGAAGAAATTACTGTAAGATTTTCTTCATGAGTAAGCACAGAAATAATTTGGTATTAGCGAAGCTAGTTTAGGAAATAATAGAAGTATTATGACATAATGGCATCCCTTAAAAATGTGATTATTTCTCTTAAATTTAATAATTACTATATTATGACGCAAAGACTTGCATTATGGTAACATGAAAGAATGTGATCATTTGCGTTTTAGTATGCCCAAATATTTCGTCATATTTAGTAATTCATGTAAAATGATGCAATGTACAAACAAACTACGGATGAATAATTTGCATTGGGACAAGTTTTGAAGCAGAATATTTGGCGTATAAATATAAGAATTATTGTTAGAAGCATTTTTGCATTTTTTGTAAATTTTTTGTCGAAAATGCAAAATAACAGGCAATTCGAATACTATGAAGGACATCAGGATCATGTCTATAACCACTTGTTAGAATTACAGAAACAACGGGAAAGAAAGGAACTGGAAAGAGAGGTAACCTATTTAATTTTATTTTACTCCAAAGAATAATGACTCAGGTTGGGATTAATTCGATATTTCTAGTATAAAAGGATGGTGATGATTAAAAAAAACTTCAACAAATTTCTTGGTGAAATGAGAAACATCATTAAGTGTATTGTTGATATAATAAATAGGATAATCTCTAGCATCAAAAAAGCCATAGTCAAAGTTTATAGAGTTTTTAGTAATAATAACAACAATAATGACGACAAAATTGACAAAGAGTTTTGTCGTACTTTGGAAGATATTCGTAAAGTTTTGAAACTTATGATTAGTCATTTGGAAAATGACCCTTACAATTTCTCTAAATTTAGAGGTAATGTCTCAATTGTGAATAAATTTAATGTCATTTTTAATGCAAAAGATATAAATAATAAAAAATCTATATTTAGAGATGACATTCGTTCTTGATTTACATACGAATAAGTTGAAGTTCCATATTGAAGATTTGCAAAAACAGCTCGAGGAGATTTTGCGAGAGGAGAAGAAACATAGTTCAACATTATCGTTTGGTTCACTTGTTGCTGTTGTAGTTTCTGGAGCCGTATCTAAAAAAATAGTATCTTCGAAAATGTATGTAATTTTGATATGAACTATAGTATTCGAACAATTTTCTTATAAATTTCCTTATTTAGAGCAGCATTTGCAACAGACATTTTAAAATTCTTCTCAGAAGTTCCACCTAACGTTTACTGTGGTATCGCTGTAAGCTATTTTGATTTCATAACTCGTGATATATATGTTTATCAATCTTACTTTTTTTTACATAATAGGTTGTAGGAGTGGTCTGCATTGGGCTTGGTAAATTAGATATTGAAAACAATATTAAAAATTGTAAAGAGTTGACCCAACAGCTTCGTAACTTGGAAATAAAAATCAAGACGATGGAAGATTATATTCCTAAAAATGAAGAAGATGAAGAGAAGTATAAGATAATGGTTTCTAGAGAAAAGGCCTCAAATGAAGAGAGCGAAGAAAAGACACTCAGCAAAAAGAGTGAAGAAGAGTGTGGCTTGATTAAGCAATTGATAGAATACGAAAAAAGTATTAAGGAGTACAAAGATTTATTATGCCCTAATTGCTAAGAATTATATTGTGATTTTGAATACATCTTTATTTGTATTTTCTTTGAAATTTATTAACGTACCTTGGGTACGTATATTTATTAAAGTACAAACTTATATTTACGACTAGAATTATGATAAATTTTTGTAATACAGGTAAAGACTGATAATTCCGGTAAATTAATAAAAAAATCATTTTGATCGCGCCACGTAATTTATTTAGAATTATTAAACCCCTAAAAATAAATGAGATCATACACGAAAATACGTCTATCTTTATGCGTTGTACAATTTTAAAGATATCCATTAAAAAAAAATATTAAAAAAATTTAAATTTTATTAGTTAGCATTATTAGAAATGGCAGTCACCGGAAAGAGAACTAAAAAATAATTCTTTTATATACATTATCATATGCAGCTATTAGGATCATGCCGATCTTCGTAGACTGTTATTTTTGATATACCCCTAGACCATAATTTGGCATTTCCTTCCCACTACTAATTTTTTTCTTTTTTCTGAACCCACACGCTAATCTTAATTTATATTTAATTCCATTTTAACTCATGTTGGTTATTTTTTTTAAAAGAAGCTATAAAAATGAGACGTCCAAATAGTAAATTAATGTGCAACTCTATACCACAGATTTAAGAATTTAATTGCCGATCCGCATATGATTTGGTTGTTGATCGGCCTTTTTTCCTTTAATAGATAAGTTCGTCAATTTGTAACCAAATCACTTGAAATTTTTGCTGAGAATACTATAAAATTGGTTTTTATTTAATATAATTTTTATAAAATTGAAATTTTATAAAACATGAAATCTTTTTTTCCCCCTCATTTTCCCTATAAACAAGTCTAACAAGCATCAATTTTCGACATACACATGACCAATCAAATTATTCCAATAGATCAGGCGCAGATCTGTCACGCGTTCCCATGTTACACAATTCAAATATTCGGAGAAAATTTCACTTTCACAATATATCAATATATGAAAAATTTATGTATTAAATATTGATTATACCTAATTTTCTTTTTATTTATTTATTTTATTATTTTATCACATATATTATAAACAATATTTTACGTTATTCTTTGGAATTTTTAAAGTTTGTTTTAGCAAGTATTAAAGTATTTATGTATATATTTTGCCGTTTTTTGTATAAATACACAAACTTATATATTTTTAGTTAGATATATGTTACTTTATCAGCTATACAGAGAATTTTAAAAACAGAGAAAAAAAAAATTTTTTTATTTCATAAATATATAAAGTAAAAATTTTTCTGTACTATTTACAGTATTATGCAATAAATTATAATAAAACTATTTAAAACTTAAAAAATTTATTTTATTTTTATTGACTTATTACTATAAAGTTACTTACAGTAAATATTAAAAGTCTGAATTTTTTCGCTTTTTTTTCAAAGTTAAATGTTATACAAGATCAACCAATCAAAATTTAGACGCCACACTTTATATCACGTGCCCGACGTAGGAGTTGGAATTTTTACGAAAGTAACGAAAATTAGTACGTCAAGAAATCGAAATTGAAATATTTCCGGAAAAATCAGTCGAATCTGTTAATTCTATACATTTTTATGGCGCTTTTATTTCGACAATCGGTACCAAATTTTTAAATAGATATCAGAATATTTTACAGTATCTGTGATTTACAACAAATTTTCTTTTTGTATATTTTTGTATAAGAATATTCTCGGTTATTTTAATTTGGTTCCATTTATGAAATTTTCAATATCAGTCAAAAAACTTACCACCGTCATAATAAAATAAAAAAAGTTACGATTTTTGATTTAATTATTCGATAATCGACCTAAATAAATAAATTAATTGAATTATATCATGATGAGAAAAATAAAAATACTTCTTTCTTCCATCATCAATGACTGCGTAATATAAGAACAGTATTATAAAATAAATTCATATGATTTTTACTTAATAAATATTTAATAAACTTCAATTTTAAATTATCAATTCTTTAATGGAGATATCCTAAATAATATATAAATAACAATAATAAAAGTATTTATTTGAAAAACTTTTTTGTTTTGATACAACAAAAAAAATATATATATAATTTTTATGTAAAATATAAGGAATAAAAAAAAATGGTACAAAATGTAATAACTAAATTCATAATTAAAAGTGAACTTTGTTTACAATTTAAAATTTGGTAAGATTCAGTTAAGACTATATAAAATTATTTTCACAAAGAAACAAAAAAAAAAAAAAAAAAAAACACAAAAAAAAAAAAAAAAAAAAAAAAAAAAAAACCCATAAAAAAATTAATTAAGCGCCAGTAACAGTGCCTATAGAACATCCTAAAGATTGACCAGCAGAACTAAAAACTTGAACTATAATACTGAATGTTGGAAGCAAGTTTTTTGATTTAAGATCTGCTCTAAGACCAATATATTTAGTTGGGCATGTCACTGATTTACATATATCATAGACTATAGGATCATCCAAAAGTTTACCATCATCACCTATAGCACTAACATCAAGAGTGGCACCTGCGGAAATGGTACCAACCTTTATTGCTCCGGAAATGTATAGAGAGAAGGATCCAGAAATTGGTGGAGGATCAGGTTGGACTATTACTTTGAGTGGATTTAGAGATCCAATATGGCATGGAACAAAAGTAACATCTCTTTCTTGAAGTTGATGCGGCAAAGCATTGATTAATGAAAGAGTAGCTAATAAAACGATTACGAAAATATAATTTTGCTTCATGATTTTGATTAATTATTAGATAAGTGTATGACTATAAGCAATTTCAGTTGGAAAGCTTATGGACAAGATAAGGTGAAATCGTTGCCTTTTTATAAGAAATTCTTTAATTATTTTGAGAATAGTGTAAGCACTTTCGAGTTTCACTTTGGGTTATTCATTTTGAATTAGATAACTTCCACAAATAGTAATTATTTCAAAGATTACCGACCATTATTTTTTACCTTTTGGATATTCCATTACAAAAAAAAAAAAACGGGTATTACGATAACATGTAGTGTATGCAAAATATATCATGGGCGCGGAATAAAAAAAATTTGATCCTTCACTGTAATACTTCAAAAACTTTGATCCTTAACTGTAATACTTCAAAACTTTGATCCTTCTTTGTAATATTTCATATTTAATCAGTTGACGCGAAATAAATATCTGAATTGTAGAATACTAACCAATAGACTTGAGCGCTGAATAAAATATTTGACCCAATTTCATTATTTATAAATTTAATAGAAGACATTCAAGACAATTTCTAAAAAAAGGTTATGATTGTTCCTTGACCTGTTTGAACAATCCTCCTTTGTAGTATTTTGATTATCTTAAATAAAAGATAAATAATTTTACGGAATTCACGCTTCCACAAGCCGTCATGGGAGACACGGAATAAAATTTGTAATGTTTATAAATTAGAGTTTAGATCCGTCCATCCGGATATCCAATTTTTGTGTTATCCGTTTATCTGGATATCCCGTTAATTTATCCGGATATTACCCGGATATCCTAAATTATCCGGATATCCAATTATTTTTTGCAGACTAATTCGGGCCAAATTTATAATTCCGACCAGGATTACGCCTTGGTAGATGATCATTTCTATTTTTAGCGATAGCCGTTCCACAAAAAATTATTTCTCTAAAAAACAAAATTTTCCTTTTTAAGAGATCGTGTAACATAAATTTTTAAAAAAGGAAATATTTAACATAATTCCGGACGGAATTATCTTAACGGATAATATCCGGATATCCGTCGGATTATCCGAATATCCATCCGGATATTCGAATATTTGCGGATATCCGTTTTTTAACGGGTAGCGGATATAAACTCTATTATAAAAATATTTTCAGCCCACTCGTGATGCGGAATAAAAATCCTTTCCTTGTAATACTTTATAAATGTTAAATACCCCTTGTTATACAGTAATTATCAAAAATATTAAGGATCTACATACTATTTTGATTACAATGACGAGCATATGGTATGGTTTCAAACCAATCATTTCATATAAATCGTTTTTCCGTAGTAAACATAAACGAATTCATAAATGAAACCTTTTTTAATAAAATAATAATCCAACTTAAAATTAATTTATAATTACTTTGTTAATATTGTCATATTAATAGAGAAAGATGGAATATTCCTCTTTTAATATCATTCGTTGTATTAAAGATTAAATTGCATTGATGTTTGCATTGTTTGTATTAGTATTGTGATTTATCACTAATATCAACAAAATTCATGATGAAAGTTTTGCTGACTCCGAATGATGTGTAAATGTTAATTATCTTAATGAATATGATGTGTCGTAGTGTACTAACTCCTAGTATGGCCTAAATTTCGATTTATAAAGTTGGTTTACCGCTATTCATATAATAATAATAATAGGATATTTATGAATATAACTTAGATGTAATTAACACGCTTATAATTTATAATCTAATGAATTTTTGAATTTTTTATAATTATTTTATTAATTGTGAATTTAAAGATATACAAACTTTCGTGATAACATTTTCAGGTAACGTTAATTCAAACGTTGAAAGATGATCTATTAGTAACTGAAATTCAATCTTAGATATCATGTGATCATGAAATTGTAACCGGACTTTGAAAATCTCTTTCGTAGTCACTATTATATATTACTTCATTGAAATTTGTTAAAAAGTTTGATGCGTTCACCATTATATGACCTATGGAATTTATGCTTTCAAGAATCGTTTCTATTTTTTACCGTTTACTACTATTTTTTTTTAAAAGCACTAGTTACGTCGGTTTTACAAAGTCTGAAAAAATAAAAGAATGGGAAGTCTGGTACCAGGACCCAGAAACATATATATAGGGGTCAGGTGATGAAAAGAATTTTTACTATGAGCTGTACGCATTTTTTCAGGGCGGAATTATGATAATGTCAGTCGGTTACTATAATAGGAAATATAATTTTGACTGGCATTATCAAAAATTATCTAAAAAAGGAAGGATTTTCATGAATTTTTTTCAGTTCAGAATACGCAAACTCAAACCTGACCCTTATCTGTTATATATATATTTCTGGGTCCTCTGGTACCTATTCTCAAGGTTGGTCGCGACAACAACGTATATTGATTTAATAGTGAATCATATTATACATGCCAATAAAATAATAGATATAAGATGACTAAAAGTAATTTAATTTTGATTACGTTCGAGTTTTCGCATTCTTAGGGTTTTAGTTAGCAATGTTTAATGTCATAACTATATTTACTGAAATAAGGTCATAAACTATGAATTTTTATCAAGTTCATTTTTGAAATACTGCAGTTTAGTAACTAATAATGTAATTATACTTAATTCGTAAATCCGTAAATTAATTTACATTCAAAATTTTTAAATTTTATTTAAATGTTATAGTATAGATATCCATTTATAATATATTGAAACTTAATTTAATTGATCACTAACACGATAATAATATAAAATTAAAATTTATTTATGACATTAATCATATTTTTTAAATCTTATTACAAATTAATAATAAATTTTTTTTATAAATATGTTCAATTAAATTTATTTCGCATATAAAAAAAAATGTATTTTTTTTTTCCTTTTATTTAAATCACATGAATGGGTTACACACTTACAGTTAATATGGCGTGCGACCGTAACGTGTAAATGTAAAAACAAGGTCCTCATGTCGTGGCTTCGATCATACCATGATTTCCATAAACGGAAATCAAATTTCTTTTTATAGTAACTTACCGAATATCTGTATTTAAACGCCCATTGATAATACCAAGCATTGTGTTAAAATTATATCCAATCAAAGGATTTTAAATTAATTAATGGATATTTTGATACCAACATCATATTAAGGTTGACCAGAAATATTTATTATTATTTTTATTAATTAATTAAGCAATAATTTTATTTGACATGACATTTTTTAATAATAATTTTATTTTTATAATAATTTTTATTGAAGATAATTTTTTTTTTATTTAATATGAAATTTTTTCTTTAAAATCGTTAATTACGATCATCGTACGTTTAGAGTACTCTGTATAAATAATTCTCGATTGTAATTTAGTGTGTAACTTTATTTTATGACACTATGAATAATTATCGTGTAGCTTTAAAACAGAATATATAGTAAAATATTACTGTACGATAATACAAATTTGGATAGACGAAAATTTTTAATTTTTCCGTACTCAGGCGGACTATTAAAAATAAATTTTGATTTTCCGTATTAATTAATAATTTTACATCGTAGCATCATGTGATAGAACTTTCGAGAATGAAAATGTTACAATTGCATAATATTTGAGTAACATAATTGATTTGATTAATTTATATATTTGTAATGTAATGATTTTAACGTTTTGTTTATTATATATTTGTCATAAATATCTCTTTTTAATCTTTACTGCTTTGAAGAAGAAAAATAATTGTAAATATGAATATTGATAATATATCCAATGTTGAAGACTTTCCAATTGAATTGTTAAATCCTAAATTTGAACAGGTTTATATAAATTATCATGACTTTATATTCATGATACAAATTTTGGTTTTATAGTTTATACTAAAGTTTAATTTATTATTAGGAATTATCTGAAATTGAACCATTAAGAGAAGAATTGAATAATTAGTGCTCCTAAACGAACGGGTCGACCCGGGTAATGTGACCCGACCCGACTTAAAAGCTCGGTCGGGTTCAATAATTTTTATGACCCGGTGACCCGCATGACCCGACCCGGTTGACCCGAGTTATTGAACAAATACTAATTTATTATAATAAATGAATGATAACAAAGCTTAACAATATTATAAATCTATTAAATCTATTATAATTTCATTAAGGTTTCATTATAATGCCGAAAAAATGGTGGTTGCTCATTTTTTTTTCCTTTAAAAATTCGGGTTTAGACCCGGGATATCCGGTCGAACCATACTCGGGTCGGGTATATCTTCAAAACCCGACCCGACTTGACCCGTTAGGAGCACTATTCAGCACAATTTACTAATAGCTCTACGCATCTCTTCAGGGCCGGCACTATGTAATGCTGGTCTGAATTGTCCAAAAAGGAAATAATCTACACTTTTTTTTTTTTTCAAACCAAATCAAGATTTTCTCCCTTTCTTCTTTTGGTTTAGTTTTTTTTTCAAATCAAAAAAATTGGTATTTTTCTCATTCTTTTCTCGTTTAGGTTTAATTTTTTTCCAAAACTGATAAATTTTTAAATAATCCTATTTCGGTCTTTTAAGACCGATTTTTTTATATTAATTTTTTCGCTTTTTTTTAGACTGTATTTTTATTTGTTTAAAATTATTTTTTTTTTTCACTCTTTTTGGACCGAATTATTGTCCTTTTTTCAGAAATTTCTTTTTTTTGAACCAATTTCTTTCTTTATCCTTTTTCTTTCACCCAAATTTTTTATGATTTTTTTTTCTTTTTCTTTCAATTTTTTCTTATTAAATAAAGAAATAAAATATTATATTAAATAATTATATTTACAAAATTATATATAACATGAAGGAAAATTGACTGACGTTGATATAAATTCATAAAAATCAAAAAAAAAAAAAATTGACATTTTGACAATATTTTATAATTAATTAATTGAAGAATTGTTGATTTAATAATGGACTATTATAACCAATCATAACCAAAATTCTCTAAAATAATCACCAGATTTTTGAATAAAAATTTTTAATTCAAATGGTTTAGTTAAATTAATAATTTATCAAATAAAATGATTAAATGAATAATAATAAATGAAATGAACAGATTCTAATACATTTAATTATTCAAATATTTTTCCTAACCAAACAATTTGGAAAATAAAAGTGATGGGTTTGTAGATTATAAGTTTAAATTTAACGCAATATAAAATAATAAGAAATAATTATAAAACAAATTAATAAAAATATTTGTAGTATTTCATAATATTAAAGTTTTTTCAAAAATACTTTTAAAAAATCAATCAATTTTTATTGATAATTATTTCCTAATTAATCCAAATTTCATTCTACGCTCAAATGTCAAATATAAATAAGTACATTATTGTAAATGTAATTTATATCATTCTAATATTATAAATATAATTTAGTACATATTATTTATTACTTTTGTTAACAAATTATTATCATATTAAATTCCTAATTATCTACTGTAACCATCTTTGATTTATTTAGTATTACATTATAATACTAAATTGTTCTATTTAAACAAACTCATTGGTCCCGGTGCGAAGCAACGGGTGACTATTAGTATTTATTGTTATTATTATAATTAATAATTAATATATATTTTAATACATTCTTTTTATTAATTTTGCTACAAGATCCAATAAAAAATCTGAAACCACAATACACATAAAAGAAAAGCTACTTTTATAAGCGCCACTAAGGAAAAAAGAATCCATCATGGTCAAGTTGCAAGTGAAGTAATGTTGGGAATGGGTATCTAATGAAGTGCAGGTCGAAAATTTGGAAAGCTTATCCACAAATCCAACCAATAAAATAATCTCTATCAAGTATTGAACTAGAAGATAGAAATTAGCATTATTAGAACGTCAAATTAAGCTTAGAAGAGAGACAGTAGAAGCAGAGACCATTGAATTGAAAAATTAGCAACTAAAAATGAGCTTGGGTTTGACCTCATAATGCTAATTTGTGATTTGGGTTTGACTTCGCCAATTTGTGATTTGTAAATGTTTAATTTGTACTGCATATTTTTTTGGTAATTTGTAATTTGCTAATAATGCACCACATGCTACCTTGCAAATGCTAATGCTGAATATGATTGTATTAATTTATATATAAAATAAAGTATGATAAAGAATTTGTAAATAAACCAATAAAAAATTTGGTCTTGTTTTTAATGAGTCAATTTTATTATTATAGATCTGAATATTATTAAAGAAATAGAAATTTATAAGCTTGTCTTCAAAAGAGTATAATTAATATATTTATATTTTTTAACATAAAGTATTTTATTAAAAAATCAAACATGTACGAAAATTCAAAATTGTATGAAAATTCAAAGTCGTACGAAAATTTTTAAAGCATTCGTACGTACTAGTATAAAAAATTTATCTGTTAGAAACGTACCGTACGTACGAACAAAAAGTCCGTCCGAATTTGTATTACCTTACAGTACTACTTAATACCTTTTAAAACATGTGATCACTTTGATGCTGCGGTTTATCCATAAATTATCTACTTTTATATTAACAATACTGAACCGATAAGGTCGTTGACATTATTAATGTATGGAGATAAAATAAAGGAAGAAGGTAAACAATAGTCGCATACTCTCATTTATGATAGTAAAAGATGATGAATTAAATAGAATAGATTATTAACGACAGGGAATACGATATCTTTGGAAAAAGTCACGGCAAGTATGAAGGACTGGAAGAAATTATAAGAAAAACATGAAAATTTGGATTTAGAGTTGACAGAAATTGAAAATAATAATTAGATTATTTGATGGAGTATATATGTTGTAGGTGAAAACGAAATCTATTTGGATTCCGAATCACATGTGTGGATACGGGATGTTGGCCAGAATTAAAACATAGTGCCGGACTAGGATTTCGTAATGCTGCCCAAGATCCGATTTCCACCAGAAACCACATACAACATATATACAGGGTCAAAAAAGAAGAGATAATTATCAGTTAAAGATTATGTCATACAGTTTCCTTTATTTACTAAAAGGAAATACTTTCCTATTCATAAAGTTTAGTCGACAATAGACTTATTTATAAAATAGATCTAGAAATTCTAAAGGTAGTTAATAATAAAATAAAAGAAACTAACTAAATCTATTATGAAAATTAATGGAAATTGAATCACTACTCACTAATTTAAGTATGGAACCTATCCAACTTTATTACCGTATAGCACTGCATATAGTACCCGGTGTACTATTCAAAAATGCCAGCCTAGATTAAATAGTACCCGGGGGGGGGGGTATTATGTGAGGAGGAGGGTACTATAAAAAGGGGGTACATTGTAAAGGGGGTACTAATCATGTGATAATATTATTAACAGTTAAGTAATCAAAAGAACTCTAACAATTTTCAACCGCAAAATTTAAAATAAAATAAAAAACTTCAGATATAAAATGTAAAAATTTTGTAAATTCGGAAATTATTGTAATGATGATCGTAATTCAGATCAGAATAAATCATGAAATTCAATCGCGTTTTTCACGTTTTTATTCTGCAACTTTTATTTCATTTAAATTGGGTCCCCGCGCAAACAAAAGAATTAACCGCTCAACAATGACAGAAAAAAAGCGAAGACAATGGAACGCGCGTGAAAAAATTGCAATTATTATGTATCATGAGAACGGCCATAGTAAAAAAAAGACAGCAGACAAGTTCAACATTCAAGCA
>QZLH01001166.1:27381-39099 GCA_003833135.1 Oehlia diaphana
TTAGTTAGCATCCACACTACAGGTCATGAAAGAACAAATTTTACAGTTGTATTAACCTGTATGGCAGATGGAACAAAACTTCCTCCACTTATAATTTTCAAACTCAAAAATATTCCACGAGGAAATTTTCCCCCAGGAGTTATTATTCGAACAAATCAAAAAGGATGGATGAATGAGAATGAGATGCTCTTTTGGATTGAAAATGTATGGGTTAAACGTGAAAGGCTTTCCAATCCACAATCATTATTAGTTTTAGATTCATTTTCTGCTCACATCGTGGATTCTGTTAAAAGGCGTTTCATCAAAAAAAAAACTGATATTGCAGTTATTCCTGAAGGGTTGACATCTCGCCTACAACCTTTGGATGTTTCAGTGAATAAATCATTTAAATCAAAGGTAATAATTATTAATTTTCTCTCCATTTTCTAGGGCGACTCTATTTTTTTTAAAAAACATTTTATTTTTATTTTCACCTTATAGATGCGAAGAAGATACAATGAGTGGATGGCGGAAACTATAAAAGATTTAACACCAACTGGCATCATCAAAAGACCCACTTATGAAACTGTAGCACATTGGGTCAAAGATTCGTGGGAAGCTGTTGATGTTAATTTGATTCGGCGATCCTTTAAATGCTGTGGCATTTCTAACAATCGTGATGGAACTGAAGATGGCTGGATTTTTAATTATGATCGTCTTGAACAACAAGCAAGCAAACCTAATGATGAAGTAGCACCACAATCAGATAAAGAGGACGAAAATACAAGTGATGAGGGATACGAAACTGATACAAGTGAAGAGGAACATGGAACCGACGGAAGTGATGAAGAATTTGGAAATAATGAAAGTGATGAGGAATCTGAAAATGATGAAAGTGATGAGGAACATGGAAATGAAGAGGATAAATCTGATGAGAGTGAATATGAGGAGGTGGAGGATGATGGCTATTCGGGTTATTATGATGAACAAGGAACAAATTACGTTAATGTATGGAATGAGTAAAATGGGTGGCTTTGATTGTGTAACCATTGCTAATTGATGGTTTGTTATAAAATTTCATTTTACGGCAATTGTTTTTTTATTACAATTAATTATATGAAAGTGTACATATACTGTATACATTGAACTATACAGTATATTTATAAATCAAGGTTAAAACACATGGAATAAAAATTTGCTTGTAAACATTTTTTATTAGTCCGAAGTGTAACGAAGGACTATATACTATTCGTATCGGTTTCACAAATGTTTGTTGTACATCCGGCACGTGATGATGTGCGATCGGTTTCCTTTTCCTAGTAGTATGAAGAATTTTTATTAGTAATTATATACCGGTATTTGATTAGTACCGGGTACTATTCAAAATCGGATTTTGATTAGTACCGGGGTACTATTCAGAAATACCCGAATGTAAACTTGAATAATACACGGGTACTATTTAGGGGGGGTACTATTTGAGGGGGTACTGTATGCAGCGCTATACGGTAAAAAAGAAGTAGAAGTGTTTAATTTGAGACTAAAAGAATTAGAATCCATTTTATCAGAAAAAATAATGGAAATATATAGCTTAAAATCTAAACTTTCGTCAAAGACATTGGAGTTACAGAAATGTGAGACAGAAATTTCATCAAAGTCATTTGAGTTACAGACTGCTAAAACTGAATGTGGTGTTTACAAACAACATGTATCTGATATGGCTGAACAGTCTTCATTAAAAAAATATCAGACATCGATCCCTTTACCAGATAAACAGAATAAAGAAATGTTAGGGGTGGTATCACCGAATTATCCTTTTTATACTCTACTTCACTTAAACATAATACAATAATAATTTTTTCGTTGTTATTACTGCTCATATTTTAGATCTGCAGACATAAGAAATACGGAAAATATACCATAAAGGGAATAACGTTTCTGATACAGAAAATCATTTCGTGGGAAAATCCCATGTGCAAATCAATATTCCATTAAAGGTGCCATTATCATATACGTCTACTCTGTCACTTCGTGGGCAAGGCCCAGATAAAAAACTGAAAATGCAATCATCTTACTATTCATCTCTTCGAGCGGGTGCTCAGTACCCAGAATTTCTGCGTTTTTACAATGATATTTATTTTTTTTAGGATTTTTCCTTTTTATCCTAATCGCTTTTTAATTTGTTCTTTGTAATGATCATTATACTCATATAACTTACACCTTTCTGCTTCTCTTTCCAAATCAGTCATTTTTTCCATATCAATCATCTTTTCTAATAATTCATCAAAGAGAAGAGCTATTCCGCACAATAAAGCATAATGTTGACTAGTTGATATTAGTCCTTTGAAGAATATACACCTTAGCCGGTCTTCACTGTATTTGACAACCTCATTACATCTCCTTAGCAATGAATAGTAATCTGCAATCGAGTCATTGCCCAGCTCATTGCCCTACTCCAAGAACTCTAGTTGGATATTCTGTATATTATATTGCTCATGGTTACAAAGTATAGATATGCGATTAAAATCAAAGTGAAATAAAAATTAAATGAAATAATGTATTACGTCACACAGTAAAAAAATAAAATATCAAACGATAAGGGCAGTGACATATATTACGTAATATCAGTTTAATATAAGGACTTATCCCCCCACCCCATGTAAGATTTTGTACGACCAATCAAATTATAATATTAAGTCACATGATCATACTGTATATAGGTGTAATGTAAGGATTTTTCAAATCCCCAACCCCCTAAAATATTACGTAATAAATGTCTAGCCGATTTAGCAATATTATATTCTAATAACATTTTTATTCAGTTATGCCAATTATGGGGGGTGAGAATCTCGTAGTGAAACAAATTAGGTGTGAAAAGCTGAGACTGGAACTTGCATTTTTTACTGAAAGTTTTGCAGTGCATTAAAAAAAAAGTGCAAATTTCACTTTATTGCAAGATTTATTACTCAAAAAATTATTTTGTACATATATTTTAAACTAATCATTATTCTGTTATCCAAAGCTGACAGAAAGTCACATAAACGGGATTGATATTATCACAGTTAAAAAAAGCCCGAAACAAACACTATACTCACGCCCCTACTGCTATGCTTTATTGCCTCAAGTATAAATATGCCATCACATAAAATTAGAAGTCGTAGTTATTGAGTTATTGATTCCTTTTAAATATTTTTCTATTTCCATNCTTGTAAACATTTTTTATTAGTCCGAAGTGTAACGAAGGACTATATACTATTCGTATCGGTTTCACAAATGTTTGTTGTACATCCGGCACGTGATGATGTGCGATCGGTTTCCTTTTCCTAGTTAGTATGAAGAATTTTTATTAGTAATTATATACCGGTATTTGATTAGTACCGGGTACTATTCAAAATCGGATTTTGATTAGTACCGGGGTACTATTCAGAAATACCCGAATGTAAACTTGAATAATACACGGGTACTATTTAGGGGGGGTACTATTTGAGGGGGGTACTGTATGCAGCGCTATACGGTACCATGTATAATATTATTTAAAATATTAATTACAAATTTTTAAAATTTAACTTTACTATAGTTTAAGTCTAATATCGCGAATAAATTTTAATAATTTGTAATAGATTGGAGAACGTTCGATAATTTAAAAGTATTGTTTATTAATATTTATTGCTTTTTTTTTTTTGAGAAAAAAAAATTTTATTGAATACTTGAATCTAAACTTCATATTAATCTTTTTTTTCTTGATATAATAGAAGAATCAAAATCAACATTAAAAATTTGAATAATTTAAATAATATGCTAATTCATTAAAAGGTTGAAAGCTATACTATATATTTACAAATGCGATAACTTAAAATTTATCGGATAACAAATTATAAGCTAAGAAATATTGTAAATTGCTAAAGCTTATCTGCGGTGATGGTCACCTACCAGCATTATGATGTATTTTCGACCAGAATTAAAAATTTAATAAAATACTGGCCGGCATTACATCATAATTTCACCATCGGTGATCATCACCACCGGTGATGTTTAGCAATACCCAGAAATATTATACTTCCGTGAAAATGATACATTCACGGAAAAAACATTGATAATATAAAATTGTTACGTAATAATTTCTTTCATTTAAATTTTTTTTATTAACCTCCATCATTGTTAAAAAATATATATATATAATTATAATTCTACAGGAATTCCTTCTCTTAGTTATGACTTTTATGACTTTTTTAGTAAAAATAAGTTTTTTATAATACTTTGCAGAAACTTTTAAAATCGAAACCATATCGTAAATATATTAAAACTTTATCATAGAACTAGTGCTCCTAACGGGTCAAGTCGGGTCGGGTTTTGAAGATATACCCGACCCGAGTATGGTTCGACCGGATATCCCGGGTCTAAACCCGAATTTTCAAAGGAAAAAAAATTGAGCGACCACCATTTTTTCGGCATTATAATGAAACTTTAATAGATCTAATAGATTTGTAATATTATGAAGCTTTGTTATCATTCATTTATTATAATTAATTAGTATTAGTTCAATAACTCGGGTCAACCGGGTCAATCACCGAGTCATAAAAATTATAAGTCGGGTCGGGTCACATGACCCGGGTCGACCCGTTCGTTTAGGAGCACTACATAGAACTTATCGTAAAGATTTAATACCATATCGTGACCAAATCTCGATTATAAGTTTACGCGGATCGTATGTATAAAGTTGTTGCATATTAAGAAATCGTCAGCTGATAACTGGCTCATGCAAAAATAGTATTGAAATGGAAACATATAGTAAATGTATATTTAAATTATATTAAACGCATGTTGAAGTTATAGTTTATTTATTTTAAAGTTGATGTACTATAAACTTTATTTTAGAAATATAAAATTGTTCTATTCTAAATCTAATCATACGAATTATTCTAATCTATAAATAAAACTAAATTGTTCAATAAACAGATATAAATTTTTCTATAATGTTAAATGCTCTCTTAACTCTATTAATAACATTTTTAAAGAAGTTTCAAAATTTTCGAAACTTGCTAAAATTCTGGTATTCCTATGTTGAGAGCCATTTCTCTAAAAAAAAAAAAATAATAAATAAATAAAGGTTATTAGCTTGGAGATAAGATATGCCGAAAAGCCTGTGTAATGTGTCTAGCTTTAATCGTAGCATTATTTTAATAAATTTGTTGATCGTACTAACCATGAAATTCAAGTATTGGATCTGATCTGATCAGCAAATTGAATTCCAAATTTATATTTGCTTTTTCATTGCAACATTATAAAAATAAAAAAAATAAAAAAAACATGGAAGATTTCAAAATGTCAATCATTATACATGTTTACTATGCTCTCCAATCATTATGCAATCAAATTTTCCCATTTAAAATTAAAAAAATTTGGACAAATGATATAGAATTGGCACATCTATAAAAATAAAATATTTTTTAATTTTTACAAGATATAAATTTAATTACATTAAAAAATATTTGATCATAAAGAATTTTTAATTTAATATTTTAATGACGCTCATATAAAAAAATATTTAATACAAATATCTCTTTTTTTCAAAAAAAAAGAAAAAGAAAATAAAATCGATTGAGAAAAATATATTTATAATAAAATATCATTTCATATAATAATTTTACCTGTTACGCAGGTACGTTGCAACGAATCCCTCCTTTTGGAAATTATTAAATAGTAAATTTGCTGATCATAACGTGATCATAAATGATCGATAAATTTACTATTTAAAAAATTTCAAAAAAAGGGGTGCGTTCAAACGCAGGTGCGTTCAAATTTTAAACCCAATAAATTAAATAAATAAATAAAATAAATAAATACATACCAGCCAAACTCACTTTAATTTGTGTAATTCATTCAATTGTTGAACGAGAAAGTAATAATTTTTATTATAAAATAAAAAATTGGTATTATGAGAAAAGAAGACAATAATGAATTTAAAATAATTTCCTTTTTTCAAAAAAATCCATCAGTTCCGAATGGATTCCCAATTTTACATCCGGTGATATAGTTGGATTTACAGGAAAATTTTCTCTCAATGAGGAACCTCCTCATGATGATATTTTGGAGGTAAATTTTAATTTATTATTTATGTAAAAAAAAAAAAATAATAATAATACCCAAAGAAAATAATTATTAATTCTTTTTTTAAAAATTAAAAAATAAAAAATAAATTAGATGACAGCTAATGCAGGTGATCATTTGATAATTAGTACAATCTCTGTTTTTCTCATTGGTTGCGTTATAAGACAAGTACAAGATCTTAATGCTAATGAATTTGTTGTTGTAAAGGGAAATGTTGCTGACAAATTTAATATAAAATGTTGATACTTAAAAGCGGATGAGAGAATTGATAATAAAGCGAAAAAAATCCATAAACAGATTCTTTTTCTTAATATTCTACATTATTACAAACAAAAACATAAATACACAACTCGCAATAAATAACATATTAACTGAAAAAATATTAAAGGGCACGCCAACTTGATTTCTAACGCCACCCTAGTTTATTTATATAATTCTTATATTATATCGTTATGTACATATTTCATAATAAAATAAAAGTTTAAATAATATAAAAATATCACAATAAAATGAAGAAAAAAAAAATATGTAAAACAAATCGAAATACATAAAAAATAAATCTTATTGTTTAAGTTTTACGATTATCGTTTGAAATTCGGCGACTTTATCATTAAAGGTTTTAAATTGGTAAAAAATGAATGGAATTTCTGAGTCGGTCAACTCAACATCATCTACATATTTTTGTACCACGTTCAAGAATTCTTGTGAATCTTTGATAGTTTTTTGAACTTCATTATGTTCACCAATAATTTTCTGAAGTCTTCGTACATTTAAAAATTTATGTACCGTTATAGCACCAAATACTCCACTAGAAATAGATCCAACAATTTTCTGAAATATAAAATTGTTTGTATGTTTAAATAAATTATTCGTATTTCATGTGTCAAGTTATTTCTATACATACCTTCATCAAACTATTTGAACTCAATGTTGCAGTCGCAACAATGGAACATAAAGTGCTGGAGAAAAGAAATTTTTAAGAAATTGGCAAATCAATTTTGAATACATATAAAAAAAATAATCAAATACAGTACCCAATTGCACCTCCGGTGGCTTTAAGCGTTTCACTACCTTTCTCATTATTTAATTCTTCTAATTGAGCTTCTAATAAATCATTTATTTCCTTCAAAAATGGTACAAAATTTTCTAAGTGACCTTGGAGAATCCCGATGTTAGCTAATTTATGATGTTAATTTTATTTAAACAAAAAAACATTTTTATTTTTGTTGAAAAAACCAAAGAAATTTTTTTTTTTTTTTTTTACCAATGAAGTCTTCTGTTTGTTTTTTCTCCAAATTTATGCAGATTTTATTCAAAATTTCACGTAATTGTCCAAGATATGTCTCAAACCTATCTATTTGGCCATTAGTCAAAATTTTATATTCAACTTGTGTATAGGTTTTTTCCAAATAGTAAAAAGTACAAAAAAAAGCCAATAGAGACACTCCGATCGGCCAATATTTAGAAACATGACCCTTAAAAAAAGAAACAATTTGAAATTAGTTGATAGAATGTTAACTCATACAAAGGAATTTGTTTATCGTACCGATATCACATTATGTCTGTACTCTATTAAATTGTTGAGCATTCCGGTAAGTCCACGAATCCAATTATTATTTATTTTATCTTTGGTATGCGCACGAAATAAAATATTAGGATTGCCCATTATATCAAATTCGCGATAATCCATATCAAAAATAAATTGCAACGTATCAAGAATTGTTGAAGGTATATTGCTCGCATATTCTGCCAAGCATTTCAACACATCATTGAGAACCGTGATAAAAGATGTTGCTACCGGTTTTGTATATTTAGATTGACATTTTTCTGAATAAATAAAACTGTCTACTTCAGGGACATTAAAGAATGAGGAATACTAATGACAATATTAAAAGTTAGTTATGTTAATTATTAAAATCTGTTTTTTTTTTTTGCAAAGATAAATACCGAATACAATTGTTCAACTTTTTTGAATATGTGAAATTGACCATCAAATAAGACAAAAAAATCCACTTTATCCATTGTGAGCAAAAAATAGAAAAAAAGAAAATTAAGTTGAAAAAAAAAGAAATACACGTACGATAATTATTTATTATTATTATTATTATTTTAAAACCATTCACTGATGTTTTCAGAATTTTGTATGCCGATTTTCTAATTATTTGTTATTGTTGCACGTTGCAGTCGTTGCACGGTTACATCATTTTAGTCAAACCAAATCATTCGGGAAATTTTAAAAGCCAAAAATAAAAAAAAGTAATAATTTTATTATGATAATGACATTAATGATAAATTATCGAATTAAGAAATTATTTTCTATGAAATTATCGAATTAACTAACAAATATAATTATGAAGTTATAAATAAATTACTGTTATAGTTAGAGAAACAGGACCGTTAGAATGTCCGAAGAGTGGCATAATAATTTAATAGAGTCTATAACAGATAAATGTTTAACTTAATTAAAGTAAAGAGATAGCATATGCGATATTATCGCATAATCATGTGTAACTGCGCCTATTATGTAATGATGATGTGGCTAAGCTTTTGTATAGCCTTTTTCAAATAAATCTTCCCACGTTTATATATAGCCTTTTTAACTATTTCTCTTTCCTTCTACGTTTTACTTGTTTCACGATACTATTTTTAACTTTATCGTCAAGTATGGAAGATAAAGTGTGATTATTTTTGCTAAATGTTTTGGTATGTGTCAAAATTTTGTACTAGCCGAGGATGAAATATTTGATGAGACTAACTTGGGTTAGTATAATAAAATTTCGTATTTCGTTATTTAAAACTTACACTAATATATTAGATGATATTGTATAGATATTGTAGGTAACGAAGAAGAAATTGTTGCTATTGTTCCTATGGGTCCTATTCTCAGTTCTGAATTAGAGGGTTTGAAGCATCCTTTGATTACATCATCTATTGAACTTTCCATTGGTACTCGTTTTAGTTCTTGGGAAGTTGCTGAATATTATTTAAAAGTGTATGGAAGGCAAAAAGATTTTGTCATTAAGAAGTATCGTGTTGAATATCACAAAAATTCGTCATCAAATTCATGTGAACGTCCAGTTAAAAAAAGAACCTTAACCTGTGAATATTCTGGAAATACAAGCCTAATAAGAATAATATGGAAACATAAGTCATTGACATATCATCAACCTTTTATTGTAAAACGTTTTTTTAGCAATATTGAAAGGAAATTCAAAAATATTTTTCATCCTGAATTATTGATGAACTTCATAATCAAATGTGTGAATCAGTTCTTTACCGATGTGAAAAAATATCTATTGAAAATGCTTTTGAATTTGAAGAAGATCAATTGGTATGAAAAATTTTCTAATTTTTTTTGTATTGCATTAGTAATAGTGAGTGTATTGGTAGGATGGATATCTTAGGGTTAGGGTTAGGATGCATTAGCTACAGAATATCTTAGGGTTAGGGTTAGGATGCGTTGGCTATAAAATATCTTAGGGTTTGGGTTAGGATTTGTTGGCTATAAAACATTTTAGGGTTAGGGTTAGGATGTGTTGGCCATAGATTTAGGGGTATCAATTGGAGTGTGATATCTTATGCTGTTAGTCTAGGAATAGGGAAACTCCACGAAGAAGTGACTCAAGCTCGGTTCGACTTGAACTGACTTGAACCGACTTGAGTTAACTTGAACCTTTCACTCGTCAAAATTTGAACTATGCTTTTCAAAAAAAAAACCTTTTAGATATTTACCAAAAGATTTTTTATTGCTTTTTTTATACATAATAAATATTGGCATTTGTAACATTGATGATAATATCATAATTTGCATCGTTCTTATTCTTTTAAAATTTTATTCTATTTTTTTTTAAAAAAAAAAAATTAAATAAAAAAGGATTTTTTTAAGTTAATAAAGGAGTTCGCTTTTTAAATAAAAAAGCGTAAAAAAAATTAGAAAAAAATGTTATAAAAAATGCATTTTTTTAAAGTGTTTCTTTAAATAAAAAAAATCCGTGTTTTAAGAAATAAAGAATTATTTTTGGGTTATGTTTTTCATCACATCTAATACGTTGCATGGTCACACTGCAGTATTTTATTGGCAGAAATTTACGTTATATTTTTTTTTATTATTTTTTTTGGATTTAAGAATATCACTAACGAGTTTTTTGAGTCAGTTCTACCAAGTCGGTTCAGTTCGACTCGTTCCGATTCATGGAACCGAAACTGGACCGATAAAGTCGTTCCCATCCCTAGCTGTTACACAAATAAAAAGTACACGAATTGATGAGATTTATGGGTCGATGGTCTAACTTAAGCGATGCCAATGGTCGATGAGAAGGTCTAATTCAAATCACTTCAGCGGATTCATGAATGTACATATTAAAATTTATAATTACATCATCTAAATAAATATGAAGTAAATTGTGAATCTTTAGGAACAGATGTGCTATTAACACCATACTAAAAAAAAAATATTTTTTACATATACTTGTTACTTATTAAAATGTTTTTTTAAAAAGAAAGTTTTTGAAAGTATTCTGAAACACGCTTCCAGGGTTCCGGTAACAAAGGCGGGGCTGGTGTCTTATGAAAGTGATAAACAAAAAATGTTATTAAAACATCTTTTTAAATTTTAGTTTTGAAATTATTTTGAAACTCACATTTATCCTTATTATGGATAACCACTTCTCGTTGAAGTTTAAGCTAAAATCAAAAAACAAAAGATTTAAATAAATATAATGAGTAAAAAATATCATCCTGATGTACAGTATAAGTACCAAGTCTGTGTAGGTCAGACGGATGACAGACTGACACAAGGGGTTTAACAAAAAAAAGTGGTCTTGCAATTAAGATCCCGTATAGACAGATATTGAAGAATTATCACCAAGAGACATAATAAAGTCCAGTGAAGGACCAATATCACTGACTTTGAGGTCGGTGAGTGTTCTATACGAATTGCCTGCATAGCTTTTACAATGTCTGGATGAGTACTAACTGACGCATTATCGATGAGGTTACGGATTTCACTTATAGTAGAACTGTTAACATATTGGCGAAAAATTCACAGATCTTATTTATATCGCAAGTAATGGGATCAATTTGTCTATATACGAATAACTGATGACACTTTCCTTGAAGATCTGTTATCCACCAAGACCAATAGATTTTTGTAAAAGGCCTTTTTCTTTACACCTAGCCCGGAAATATTACAAGAGAGTAGCTTCCATTGAGGATTGCAGAGTGGAAGTGGTTGTAACGGTAGCGTTGGTAAAGAACATCAGAGGTGTAAATCAGGACCGGAGGAGAAACCAATAGACTTATTAGTAGCAGGAACCATGGGGCAGAAGGTCACATTGAAACAAGAATTGTTATCAACGCCTTTTGTTAAAATCATCCAAAATGATTCCTACAAAGTTTTGAAATCTATACAACTTTGAACTTCGAAGCTGGTTTCATATAAATAAAGAACAAAAATGTTATTAACATGGCTCTAAAAAAGTAAAAAATTAGTTTTAAAATCATTCCAAAACTCACTCCCTATAAGAAATATGTATACGGAAAGGATACATTTTGTATACATTTTATGTACGTTTCTATAGATTCCGTATACAAATTCCGTATATTTAATAAGCAATTCATTTTTGAACATTTTTT
>QZLH01001167.1:22507-36414 GCA_003833135.1 Oehlia diaphana
GGGGGGGGGGGGGGGGGGGGACGTTAAACAAATAATCAAGTTGGAACGGCCTTATGATAACTTGCAAGTACTGTATGTGCGTGATCTTTCGCTGAAATAACCGCAAAAAAAAAATCTGTAACTTCAATATCATAAAATTGAATTAATGAAACAAATCTGCTTTTTTGTATAATTTATAAATGCTTTTCTCTCATATTTAACCTGTTATGAAGAAAGTTTCCAAAATTAATAATAGGTTAAATGTCGGTGTATGTAAGGCCGTTCCAAATTAATAATTAATTTAACGTCCTTTACGGCCAATAATTTTGAGGGGGGGGGGGGAGGGATAATTTAAACAAACATGAAAATTAAACATATTAAAAATTTCGGAAATTTTCAGTAAAATCGGAAATTCTCAGTACTATTAAATTTTAGTACAACTCAGTTTTATATTACAAATGAAATATTTACTGTACATTATTATCTCTTAAATAATTCCTTAACAAAAACTTAAAACACAAAAAAAAAAAATCTTATATCGTAATTGTATATGGCAAATTCTCATCTTAAGTGTTAAATAATTTAATAATAAGTACTGCTGTTTTATGTTATTTTTACTTTGCATCTTTTATTAAAGTTCTTTTAAACTATATTATTAAGCAACTAGTATATACATTAAGATTATTTATCAATTGTATAAATTAAAATAATTTTAAATATAATAACATTGAATGATAACTTTTAAACATCATTTAGACCAAATATAGTTACATATGTTTGTCCAGTTAATAAATTCCTCGCAAATGCAGTAATTTCCATTTGATGACCAAAATGACCAAAAGAAATTCCAAAGGCGAGTGGCCTATTTAAACCTAAATGAGCATCTGGAAGGTTAATTTGCATAGTCCCTACTAATTCCATTTCAGGTGCATCACAATATTCTGCATTATATTCAGGAGTTCTATATAATTGAAAATTAAATTGAGAGTGGCTATGATGATCTAAGCTAAATTCTTGACCAACTTCTACTTTCGTCCCTCTCTTCACCAAAGGACTAAATTTAAAAATTTTTCCATCTGTAGTTTTTCTATAAGAGGAGTCAATACCTTCTTTCCAATCAAAGCACAATTTAACTCCATAAGTATATTTAAGAAAAATTGAAAAAATACCATTCTCTTTATCACTCTCCTTATATTCTAAAATATTTGACCCATAAACTACAGCCCCACGTGAAATTGCTGCAATAGGTTGAGCGGGAACCTCAATAAGTTTTACAGTATCTTGAAATTCCTTTTTAATTCTATTTTGTAAATATTTGTTTTCACAAAAACCTCCAACTAAGAACATTTTTGAACAAGTTTCTTGAATAACATCAAGTTGCTTATGTATCAAGTGGAGAATTCTTTCAATTATAGGATCAAACATTAACTTTATGTCATTATATTTAATATTAATCATCCATTCATTTTCTTCCATCATTTCCCTGATTTCTTCATCGACATATTGCAATAAAGCTGGAGCATGCTCTTCAATATCTAGTTCATAATTAAATTCTCTATTATCTCCTGTAAAAGGTACTTTTACATTCTTACAGTATTCTCGCACCAGAAATTGAAATTGATCATAATAATTTTCCATATATAGATCTATGGCTCGAGTTCCAAGTCTTTCACGTAAAAAATTAATAAATATCTTATCTACAAATGTACTTCCACAGAAATTTCCAGTACATCCTTTAACTTCGCCTAATTGTAATGGATTAATTCCAACTAACTTGCGAGTAGTTAAGTCAACAGTACCACCACCACCGTCAACAACCATAAAAGTAACTAATAAAAATCTAGTTAGTTAATTATTCTTTTTAAGATAATTAAATTCATAGTAATAACTCACTCCCTATGTCATCCTCTTGTAATTCATTATCCATACAATAAATTGCTGCAGCATCAGCTGTAAATAAAAATTAGTTTATTAGTTAAAATCCTAGAATTTTAAATTCTTCTTATATTACTTACATTCCGTGGTAAATTGTAGATTTTTCGAATTTTTATCATTAATGAGACCTGCATCATAAACACATTTTCTCATAATACCTTTATCTTTTTCTGAATATTCTGCAGGAACAGAAAGAACTAATAGAACATTTTCGAAGAAATTAACACTCCAATGGGTTGCGATTTTATCTTTAATGACCTTAAATTAAAATTAATAAGTATAAAAAAAAAAATATTACTTGGATTACACTATAACTAATTTTGATTCATACCTTTCCAATTTCTCTAAGATAGTCAGTAATAGCCTTTTTATAATCAACTGGAAGGTGCGGTTTTAAATGTTCATCTAGGTTGCCCAACCATAATCTGAATAATTCGATAGGCTTATTTCTTTTGATTTGACGATTTGGTCTTCTGGCTAATGCTGGAATACCCCAATCTATCACATAATTATATTCATCATCATATTGAAGAACTGTATTTGTTTTAAATTGGTCAATTTCTTTAGGCCATATTTCATTTGAACATATATCTTGTTTATTAGCAACATGGCAATAAGAGAATCCAGAATAAGTTATTCCAAAGTCTAACCCAACGACGACTTTAATATTAGAATAAGGTAAGGACTCATCTGGATCTTTTTTAAGGTATAAAAATATAATAAATTTCGTTATTAAACAATATTTGCAAAATTTTTAAGAAAATATATTACAATAATCACATACTTTTGTTTGAAAAGTTTGCCAAGAAATCTTCATTATTTTCTTTAAAAGTTTTAATAATATTATCATCAATTTCGTTTAATTTCAATATCCCTAAATTTTTTTCTAAATTTTGAGACATCACTTCAAATTTTTGTAATTGTTGTAATTCTTCATTTCTTTGATATTCCAAATTTGAAACATATTGTTGAAATTCTTCAAATTTTTTTTCCTTTTCTTCAAGTTTTTCTTTTAATTCAGAATTAATTCGTGAAACTTCTTTATTTTCTTCAATTAAATTTAAATTTGTACGTGAAATTTCTTGATTTTTTTCATTTAATTCTGAATTTAAACGTAAATTTTCTTGTTTTTTTTCTTCAAGATTTTTACATTGTTGTTTAATCCTTTGATTCTCTTCTAATAAATTAATAAATTTATTATTTAATTCATAATAACTAAATCCAAGTTTTTCAATAACTTGAAGAGGTTTATCAGAAAATAATTTTTCAGAGGAATCATCTTTTGAACGTTCATTAGCCATAATAAACTCTTCTTTAAAAAAAAATTTTTAAGGAGAAATTTCAGTACATCGTCGCACATGTCGCACATGTCGCACAACCGATTTCTCAACGTCGCCTGCATCATATTGTAACACTACATATACTAAATTTTTTTTTTCACCTCAAAACAATTTCCCTTTTTTTTTTCATTTCCTAATATATAGTTTATTCTAAGTGTTAGAAATTTTGTAACGTCTATTTATTCATTAAATTAATTATTAATTAAAATAATTTTTTAAAATAGAAAAATTAAAATTTAACACTTCGCTCATAAGCAATTGATTGAAGTCGATAACGATACTTAACATCGCCTTTGTCGCTCTGAGTAAACTTGCAGAGCAACAAAAATTTACACCTAGCTAGTGATTTTTAATGGCAATTTATTACAAGAAAAATTTTCTTTATATGATTTTTGTTGCGCCACAATCAGTTGACTGCTCCACAAATCTGGTACAATAAACGAATGCTCATCCAACATCTAACAAATTATACGAAATAATCAATCAGTTCTTACGAAGAGATTATCAAATGACCAACCTAGGGACCCTTCAATAATGGACAAAACACAAATTCACCACAAAATAATCCGGGGTAATCTCAGACCCTTACAACAAACGCCCTTTCTTCAAACAACTGATCGTCAGATTTGAAGATAAATCTGCTGTTGATTATATTTACGAAACCAACCTATGGAGTATGAAAATTTCTCCGTATGAATCCTGCCTGGAAATAAAAGCCGTGCGTAACTTAAATACCAATCATCAAACACCTCAAGGGACTTTCTCCAACACTTCACAATCATCTTGCACCAATATCAACATACACTCAAAATTCAACAAACTACCTTTTTTAACAACACAATTTACATATATTCTAATCCCTACAACAACCGAATTTGTACAATTCGCAGTGTATTCAACCATACCCACGACAAATGTACTGCGCCACATAGATTTGACGCAAATGAAAGAAAAAGTTTCGATAAAACTATTATCCAAAAAGAAAGAACTAAAGGACCAACTAATCCGGATATAATTAACAAATACAATCATGTAATAAAACTCAACTGAGAACACAATGAAAACTTCAACCAAAAATCCCAGATCAGTCGCTAGTAAATCGCAAGTTACGCGTATGGCTCTAAACCACCCGCGCCAACCTAATATCCAATCACCTATTAATAGCAGAGACTATATAGAACTCAAAGGAAAATATAAACAGCTAGGAACAAAATTTAATTTACTTACAGTAATAACAAACTAGAAACATTGGAGAGTTTCGTCCAAATTTACTTCAAAATCACCGTAATAAACGCGCTCGTAATCAACAGGACACACTTCAACCTACAGCTTCGATTCACACAATTAAAGAATGCAACGTTCGACGCTAAATTACCCATTGCAACCTTATACGCGCCGCGTCTGATAATACAGCCCACATTATATGGACATCTAGTAATTTTTTACATAGTGGAACTTGGAAACTAATAGAGATAGTTAACTTTTTGATAACATAGCTGATAGGTTTATTTCATTATTATTTGGTTTTTCATTTTTATATTCACCTACTAGTTCAGTTAGTTATTTTTATTATCATTTTTTTTTTCCTTTCCTTAGCTTCTGATGGGTCCCAGTGGTGTTCTCAGAATACTTCCTTCTCCTATTATTTTCAAGGCCAAGGTATCATCGTCTCCACTTGTGGTTGCGATTTGGTCATTAGTTTTAGAATTGTTTTCAACATTTTTTTTAACTTATCCCCATAATTTGTACTTTGACTGTGTATACTTTGTGAAATAAAAATAAAAATAAAAAATGAACAACAAACAGTTACCATTTTTTGAACATTTAATGAACAATTATTTTTTATAAGGGTAAAGGTAGTGGTACTAGGTTTTCTTTGTTATCATCCTCTAATAAATAGAAAATCTTGTTAATGAAACTTGTTCATTAAGTAAGAAAGAATATTCTTTAGCATATCAAGTATAAGTTTCTTTATAATAAAGTGTATAGCCAATTCTTCCTCCAGAATTAGTTTACCTTATTCAAAGAAACTTCTCTAGGTTGTATATCCTTTGCGGAGCTGCATAAGAACCACTATTGCAAAAGCAACATGGATCAAACTGGAATCACCCTGTATATATATAAATAATGTCACCCTTTCACTGCATCAAAAAGAGTGATCTCACAAAGGCAACCTAAAGGAAAGGGACTTGCACACTAAGAAAATATAAAAAATATACTTACTAGATTTTGTTTGTTGTCATCTTCCAGTATATTAAGAAAGTGCTTCAATTTTGGTATGGTAAAGATGATTGCAACAAGTACAACAAGTACTGCTTTGTTAACAACCTAAAATTTTCTAAATACTATCAGTTTTGTTTACCATAAGATCTATTTAATCCTCCTCTTCTAATGCAGTTACTTTGCATGCGTTCATTTCTCTTTCACCATTCTTCATCTTTTTGATTTAATTGCCAATACTATTAAAGAAAAACAAAAAAAACCTCTCCAAAACCTGCGTAAAGAATATAGAAGCCCTGCCTAAGAAAAAATAACGAAGTATGAGTAGCTGTTCGTTATTACAAACAAATTAAAGAAAAAAAATACTTACCAAGATTTTAAAACCAATACGTCTAAAGAAATCCAAAGTTCTAAGCGTCCAAACTCCAAAGACCCACTAAGTCTAAAAGAAAGAGACAAATGGTTAGTAAGACTTGAAAAAAAAAATTAAAAAAAATCGTTCATTGATACATACGAAACACGAAACCTATAAAAAAGAAAATAGAAGAACGTAAAGAAAAGGTTTCTTTTAAAAAAAATAAAAAGGGATTGAAGTTTCATAATGAAACTTACTTTGTCTTTTCCGATGTAATCCTATCCTATCGCATCTGAGTTGAAGCCGAAATTTCTATAAAAAAAAGAACACTAGAAATTTTTTTAAAGGTTCAAAAAAATTTTTCCAAAGATTATTACCTTATGGCAGCAATTACTCACATGTGAATTTCCTTGTAGCGCTAAGAAAAATTCACATGAATTTATCTTAATATCACCAAACACATCTTTATCTGAATATTAAAAAATATTATGTTTCTATAAAGAATAATGTTAAAACTGTTTTTCTTAAAATTTCGAAATTTTTTTCAAAATTTACCTGAAAAAAGAAGTTAAAAAAAATTTTTTTATGTTTGTTTCAGAACCTACAAACAATATAAAAAAAAAAATTCAGGAAATTTTTTTTTAAAAAAGAGGATCGAAAAAATTTCGAAACTTGCCTGTATAAACGGAACTAGCTCCCTTACCGAATTTGTCACCGTATCTAAAAATTTTCAACGAAAACTTTAAGACAACGTTGACTTTTCTTAAAATAATTATGAGTTTATATAATTACAAAAGAGATCGTTACACTTCGTTAAATAAAAATTTTCTGATTCCTAGGTATCCATGAACAAGATATAAACGCGTTCATGTTTAACATTTAAAAGTCGCGAAGCTTGCGAGTTTTCCGAGTCTGATTTTTAAACTTTTAATCGGTTAAACGATATTGAGTATAATTTATACTCCGATCAATCACATTGATAAGTATAGTAAGTATGATAACTATACTTGGTATAGATAAACCGCATGTTATACTTCAGGCTTTTTATTTTTGAATGTAAACTTTATTAATATTATAATAATACGCCATGGGCTATTACAATGTATACGTCTGTCTCTATGACATCCATTAAATAAAGTATCTATCTAAAAACTATCTAAAAACAAACAACATATACAAGAACAAAACTAGTTACATAAAACTTCTCGACACTACGTGTCCCTACATCAGGCGACACTTCATAATTCTCCAAATAACGGAAGGTAAACCTTATGAATTTTTGTGCCATATTTTTGTTTTATGGTAACAGCGACCTATCATACTCACCCTAACACTCGATAGATACTAACATGCAAACATGTAGTCCGTCACAAGAATCAGCAGCGAGCGCTAAAAGAGCTCGGTTCCGGTGCAGTATTACGGCTATATACCTTAATTAAAGGACGTTAATGTAACTATGCGGCAGTAATAAAACTAAACTCTATCTCTGCTTTATCATCCCGTGACTGAACTAAACTCGAAACTTTTTTACGTGAGAACATGTGACTTGATAAGCCGATTCCTGATTAACCAATCGATCCAAACAATCCTTCATGTGACTTGCTGCGGTTGCCTAGGTCAGAAACATCTCTCTCCCTATAATTTCGATATTCGTGAACTCCTCCCAATTTTTGACGCTTCGTTCACCCCCCTGTTGTCATAAATTTTTGTTGACCCGTGAACACCACCTAACGTCTAATAAACCTCATTCACCCCAATTTACCAATCTACAGCAGACTTTCCAGTATTGTGGATGATAAAAAAAAAATTTTTTCAAGACCAAAAAATACTTGCTAATAACTTCGAACTTCTGTAATATATAATTTCCAGTGCTTCATTTCTTTTGAGGGAAGTAGGTCAAAGTAAAATCTTTCATATAATTTTCCTGTGTAAATATCATTAAAAAAGTATTTTCCAATGTAAATAACTCCTCAGTTCCCTCACTTCGGACAATAAAATAAAGTGTAATCTTTAATACTCCAAATACTAAATAAGAAAATATATAGTGAATATATGCAATTCGCACGTCGCACAGCCACTATTCTTTTCTTTCGGAAAGAAATTTTCTGATATCGTACTACGCATTTCAGGTGATAATTTTAACATGAATACCCGAAGGCGCTACTATACAATCGTGGGAAGCTGTATGTTTCTTAAAGTAGTATCTGAGCCGATACTTCTGATATCACCTCTCCTGTTGATGATTACGAACTGCTTAGTTTCAATTTCCGCAGAACCATTGAGATGAAGTAACAGAGGAATCTCATAGAGGAAGTATTGAGATATTGAGGGCTCGTCCTGATTTTGGCAGGGTTTGCTCATTGTTTCTCTGACTCATCATATCACTAACCTCTTTCTTACCGAATCTAAGAATCCTGTCTTCGAGTTTTACAATAAACTCAGCAGTTTATTTGATTTTTAAAAAAAAATTTTTTTAAAAGAAACATTCTCCACCCCTTTTTTTATCCCAACAAATTAATTATTCTTCTTTTTTTGTATTTATCAAAACAAAAAGAACCCATATACTTAAAAAAAATGAATTTTTTTTTAAAGAGTACAAAAAATTTTTCTTTTCAAAAAAGAAATCAAAAAAACCGGGAAGAAAAATACTATCAATATTTTTTTCACTTATTGGCTAAACGATCATATTTATCTTATTGGAAAGTTCATTTATGTTCTTACATATCATATAATTTGTAATATATTTTTTTAGGGATGCAGTATATATAATCTTTAAGTACGCACATATTATCATTTATTATAAATAAAATAAATATCACGTCAAAGAATAGTTCGATAAAATATACTCAAAATAGTTCTAATAATTATAAGCAACTAATCAAAGTATTTAAATTAAAAATAATGAGAAAAAATTTAATATTTATTAGTGGGTAGTTGCAAATCAAATGTTTTAAAAGAAAAAATTAAATAGAGTTAAATATTATGTGGTTGACACTAACGGAATTGGAAGGGAAAGACAAAAACAGCTAACAAGCCACAAGTCACAATTACAAAAAAAAAATTTTAAAATATTTTCATATTTTAAATTTCGTTTGAAATTACAAAATTTTAATTCTCAAATTTGGAATCTTTCCAAGAAACTAAAAAACTTCATTAAAAAAAAATTTCTTTAAAAAAGTTTTTAAAATTTTGCCAATATTCTAATAATTCATCATATGAAATTGAAATTTCTGATACAACTCCTACTAAATATGTTCGAATTTGTAATAATTCAAATTTATAGCTCATTTTTTTTCATACAAACATTAATTTTATCAATTTTAGGACGTATATAAAATAATAATTATATCAATTATATCATCTATTCCATTAAAAAGAACGTCATAATAATCATTAAAATAATCAAATATTTATATTACATTATTTTATAAAAGTAAAGTTTCAAATCTACATTTAAAGAGAATCAAAAAATATTTTAGTTCAATTATCTAGAAAATAAAATATGAATTTATCATATGATATTCAATATGTATACTTATTTTAAATATTATTAAATCTATAAATGATAAAATTTTTTATATCATCTACATCGATATGACTAAATTCTTTCGAATCATACTTTTTTAAATTATTCTTGGATACAAATATAACATGCAAATCTATTTTGATTATTATTAAGTTTCATAACAGTTCGAAAATCCTTCCGGAATAAAATTTTTCAATGATTTTCCCTTCTTCATTATCTTAGCGTCATTTCAGCTTAAAGTTATTGATGTCAACTATATTGTTATATGCATAACTTTATTATTAACCTCTTTTACTTATTCACTCCAAATATATGATAATCTGCGCGCACACGCATTCCTTTGCCAAAGCAGCAATAAAAATAAATCTGTAGGTTCGCGAAAAATAATCTGCTTTTGGTAAAATTATAAAAGCTTTTCTCTCATATATAAAGCTTGTATAACTTCTTATGGAACTAGTTAAAAGTTTCTGAACTAATAGGATAAATGCTGTAACTCAAAAAGCCAATTTTATAAGAATGCTAAGTATATTGTATACAGGTTAACCTATAAAACTAGTTGTAAAAAAAAACGTAATGTATATATATATACTCCAAATATTCCCATAACAGAAACTTTAAAAACGCAAAAAAGTCTCATATTGTTTTAACATACAATCTTTATTATCCTCATCTTACGCGTAAGTAAATTAATTAAAACTATACTATATTACCATTGCGAATATACACTAACTGTAAGTATTATAAGGTTAAATAATTTATTGTTATACAAGTTAAAATAATTTCAATATAATTAATTATATTTATTGTAACTTTCAAATATCATCAATATCATTATTTAGACAAAATGAAGTTACATATGTTTGTCCATTGACTTCATTCTTCGCAAATGCTAAAATTTCTATTTAACCAAAGGAAGTCCAAAGGTAACTGATCTATTATAACCTAAATGAACATCTGGAAGGTCAATTTGCAATGTCCCTAATAATTCCACTCCAGGTTCATAACAATAGGTTGTATCATACTTGGAAGATCTATATATGTCAAAACTAAATGCCTTTTGAAATGTAGAAAGGGGTACATGTCCATGTGAGTTAATTATTTTACCGACTTCTACTGCCGTCCCTCTCTTCATTAAAGGACTAAATTTAAAATTTTTTCCATCAGTAGTTCTTCTGTCAGGAGAGCCACCTTTCTTCCAATCAAGCACAATTTAATTCCATAAGTATATCTAAGAACCCTCGAAGAAATAATAAAATCGGTTGATTTAATAGATAAACCAAAAACTACAGCCCGCGTGAAATTGTGAAATTGCTGCTATATGTTGATCGGAAATCTTAATAAATTTTACAATATGATGAAATTCCCATTTAATCCTTATTTGCAAATATTTGTTTTAACTAAAACCTCCAACTAAGAAAATTGCGGAGCAATCTCTTTTAATATTATCTAGTTGTACACGTATCAAGTCAATAATCCTATTATTAATTACAGGATCAAACATTTGTTTTGTGACATTATATTCAATCATAATTAACCAATCAGTTTCATCCATCTTTTCCCTGACATCTTCATCAGTTCATCGACATATTGCAATAAATTTGGAGCAATATTTTCAATATTTAGTTCATAGTAATTAAATTCTCTAATATCTCCTGTAAAATGTTCTTTTACATTTTTACAGGATTCTTGAACCAAAAATTGTAACTGATCATAATTATTTTCTCTAAAGAAATCTATAGCTCGAGTTCCAAGTATTTTACATAAACATATTATCTACAAATGTACTTCCACAGAAATCTCCAATACGTTCGGTAATTTCACTTAATTTATCTACAAGTACCGCCACCACAATCAACAATCATAAAATTTTCTAAATATTTAAAAATCAATCAAATCAATAAAATAATTCTTTTTAATTAACGTTCATGACTATAATAACTTACCTCCTATAATTAACAAATCATATTCTTGTAATTCATTTTTCATACAATAAATTGCCGCAGCTTCAGCTGTAAACATAAAAATTAGTTCATCCATTAATTAAAACTAGAGATTCAAGTCCTTCTTTTATTACTTGCGTGCTGAAATAAATTGTAGATTTTTCAAATATTTATTATTAATGAGATTTGCATTATATGCACATTCTCTCATAATAGCAATATCTTTTTAAGAATATTCTGCAGGAACAGTAAGAATCAATAAAACATTTTCAAAGAAATTAATATTCCAGTGGATTGCGATTGTATCTTTAATGACCTTAAAATTTCATTTAAATAAAATTAATAAATATATGAAATATAATATTATTTGAAATACAGTATCAATAATTTAATTCACACCTTTCCAATTTCTTTAAGATAATCAGTAATAGCTTTTTTATAATCAACTGGAAGTTTTGGTCTTGAATTTTCACATAGGTTGTCCAAACATAATTTAAACAATTTGACAATATTTTGATTATTTTACTTTCAGCGGCTTGGTTTTCTGGCTAAAGCTGAAGCACCCCAAAGCACGATATCATTATGTTTAACGTCATACCAAAGTATTGTATTAATCTTTAACTTGCTAACCTTCCCAGGCCATATTTCATTTGAACATATATTTTGCTTATTAGCAACAAGACAATAAGAGAATCCAGAGTAAGTTGTTCCAAAGTCTAATCCAACCACGACTTTAAGATTAGAATAAGTTAGTGATTTACTACCTGAATCTTTTTTTTAAAAAACATTTAAAGTGTAAAAATCTATTTAATTTCATTACTTAACAATATTTGCAAAATTTTTTTAAAAATATACTATGATATAATAACATACCTTTGTTTGAAAAACTTGCAAGAAAATCTTCATTGTTTTCTAAAAGTTTTAATAATATTTTCATTGATTTCTTCTAATTTCAATATTCCTAAATTTTTATCCAAATTTTGAGACATCCCTATAAAAAATAAGTGTCCGGAAATTGTCCAGAAATTGTCCAGAAAATTTATCTAAAAGTACCTGGACATTTTCTGGACAATTAATGTCCGGAAATTGTTCTGAAAACACACTCGTTTCCAGACACTCATTTTTGTCCAGAATTTGTCCGAAAATTGACCTGAAATATTTTTTCATAAAATTTGTCATAAAAAGATGTTTAATATGTAACCATCATTATAGTTCTTTACTAAAAATGGTCAATTTTTTGAAATGATTTTGTAATAATTTTAACATACTACAAAAATACATTTAATACATCAAAATGTTTTTATTGTACTTTTGTTATTATTTGTAATTATATTGTATCTAGGTCTATAAAAATAACTCAAAATAATATCACAATAATTTTTTAATGTTTTTGCTATCATTTTATTATTATAATATAATTAATTTTGATATTATTTTAATATGTTAATCTCAAAAATACCTCAAAAATATATTGATATATTTTAAAAATTTTACAAAATAATTGCACAATTGTTTTAAAAGCCATTGTATCTAGGTCTATAAAAATATTTCAAAAAATTGGCTATTTTTAGTAAAGCTTGCTCTTAACCTAAAATTTTATATCATAGATATATAGTATTTTTGCCTGCTCAACAAATTTAATTAGTATGACAAAGAAGGTTATGAATGTCAGTTCTGTGCTTTTTGCATTTTTTTACAAAATTAATTTGTCCTTTTTTGGAAGTAGCATCCAGAATTTGTCCAGAATTTTTTCATGTCCGGAATTTGTCCAGTTCAAATTTTCTGAATTTTTACTATGTCCGGTAGTTGTTCAGGTTTATCTATCCATAATTTGTCTAAAATTTTATACTGGACAAATTCTGGACAAATTCTGGACATGTCAAAATTTTAAGTATCAAACCTGTAGCAAAAAAATAAACATTTTTCGGACAATTTCTGGACACTCCAGATTTATTCTGGATAGTTTCCAGACATTTTCGTAGATATTTTCTGGACATTTATTTTTTATAGAGCATTATTTCAAGTTTTTGTAATTGTTGTAATTCTTCATTTCTTTGTTTTTCCAAATTTGAAACATATTGTTGAAATTCTTTAAATAATTTTTCCTTTTCTTCAAGTTTTTCTTTTAATTCAGAATTAATTCATAAGACTTCCTTATTTTCTTCAATTAAATTTGAATTTGTATGTGAATTTCTTGATTTTTTCATTTAATTCTGAATTTAGACGTAAATTTTCTTCAAGATTTTACCATTGTTGTTTAATTTTTTGATTCTCTTCTAATAAAATAAATTTATTATTTAATTCATAGTTACTAAATCCTTCAAGTTTTTCAATAACTTGAAGAGGTTTATCAGAAAAAAATTTTTCAGAAGAATCACGTTCATTGGCCATAATAAACTTTTTTTTTAAAAAAAATTTTAAGGTGACATTTCAGTACATCAGCACATGTCGCACATGTCATACAACTGATTACTCAGCATAGATTATATAGAAACAAGTTAACATTAAACATGGCAGGGAGCTATAGTCATAGTATAATTAGAACTGTAATAATTCTGACTTTTTTTTAATTAAGTTGGCTTATACTACCATACAGTATCATAATTATGATA
>QZLH01001168.1:12318-40201 GCA_003833135.1 Oehlia diaphana
CAAAGAAATTGCATCGGTATATGTTATATCGTGAAACAATATATAATATCGGTATAATGAGGTTTTTTTATTAGTTGCGAAATGGGACAAAGGATGTTCATCGGTATATGTCAATTATCGGCATATAAACTATCGGTATATCGAGGTTAGACTGTATTATTTATAAATAATGAGCATGGTTCGTTTATTTTGATATTGTTCAACATCTTCAATTAATTTATTAATAGGACTAAATGACTTTTCTATTACTTTATAATGCCGACTAGTTTTTTTCTTCTAAAGTAGAAGATAATTAGGCTGTTAAAATTATACATGTAGACGAAAATTTCCAGAAACATGGCCGATTCCGAAAGCCGAAAATCCGAAACAAAACTGTGGCCGAAATTTAAGAACATGGCTGAAATTATTTGGTAATTCTGGCCAAACTTGTGGTGCCGGCCAGAATCATAAATCACATGACTACGTATTGAATTTTTGTATTACACGAATGTATAAATGGTGTAGTACTGTAGTTAGCCGAAAAACGCAGCCGAATTCCTGATTGCCGATCATCCGAACCCGCAGAAAATCCCTGGAATTCCACAAAAAATCTACGCCTGAGCCGGGTCCGGATCACGCTGCGGCTAATTATTTTTTGGTTAACTACACCATTATCACGAATGTAACAATAAGTTCAAAATACGTGCCAAAATGTATAGTGCTGGTAGGATAATTTCGGCCTGAATTTCGACTTTCGGCAGAGTTTCAATTTCGGGAATGATTGGCTGAAACCGAAACCTGAAATTATGCCGAAATTATTGAGTTTCGGCAACATGTATAGTCAAAATAGTCAAAATAACAGTTGGAAACCACCACGTAAGCAGTAATATGACTAATATCAGTTCAACAAGCAAAATTGCAAGATTATTTTTACAGGTTTCATATTCTCTGAAAGTTTGTTCTAAAAGATTTATGGTCATTGTAAAAAAATAAGTCATCTTTTTATTGTAAAAAGAAATTTGTATTCTTGGTATTTGGATACGCGATTAGAACAGTTGACACAACTGCGCCTTATGTAACAAAGTACACATGCTCAAAAATCACATGCACGAGTTTTTTTTTTTGCGATGTGACGTTGTTGTATTATTTTCTCCGTTGTGGCCTGTGGGCTCGTTTAAAGAAACTGACGTATCACAGTTTGTAAAGATTTTTGAAGTTCCGGATGAGATTTACGCAAATATTATTTTTTTGGTGTGCATTTACAAGAAAACTATTGGGAAAATGAAACTGGATTATGGATAATATATGTCAGTGTAGGTAGTTTGGAATTAATGTAGAAATACCATTTCGCTTGCAAGTTTATAAGAATCATGTGATTCTTGTAACTATACTTCGTACACTCCGTGTAGATGTCTTTAATTGGTATTAAAACAAGTTTATTAACCGATAAACGTTTAATTAATTTAATAAACAAGTATTTCTTTACTGGATAAATAATAATAATAATAATAGTAAATAAACATATCAAATTTATAAAAACAACATTCCATTTATGCCGATTTACCTCATCTTTTCTTATCGGTGATCATGGTGATCGCCATTTTTCTATATGCAATGAAATTGAGGCACGTAACACAGAAATTAATGAAACAAAATTATACTGCGGCAATCGCATTAATCAACACATTGAGGCACAAGGAATTCTCGATAGGATTAAAAACATCGAACTAGTCGTTAAGATCTCTACGAAGAAAAAAGACTTTATGACCTTATGTAGTCTTCGACTGAAGAAGCATAGAGAGTCAATCAAATTGAAACGGAATCAATTACTTTTACTTCACTTGTCAGCTCTTCTTCGTCCAATATATCATTTAAAGGTGTTACGCACGTTATTTTGACTCATTTTAAACAGATTGTTGATAGAATTATGACTAAAGAAACTAAAAAATTTTTTATAATTGGGATTATAATAGATTTTTTAGCGAAGCATTAGCCAATATTAGCGTATGGTTCATAAAAAAGAAAAAATGAGTAGTAAGAAGGAACTGATGCCAAATTATGGTCTAGGGGCCGGAAATAGTATGAATTTCGCCTCATACTTTTATTCCTTTCTTTAAACGTTCACTACTCATTTCCTTTATTTTGTATTAGTTATTCCATTAATTGCAAATAAAATAATAAAGTTTATATCGTTTTTAACGTTTCCCGAACAGGAATATAATCTCATTCCTTGAATGGGATGTTGCTTTGTAATTGGTTTTTTGCACTAGAAATATAATCGCGCTTGTCTTTAATGCCTGGAAAGCATTTCTTCGGAATATATTTATTCCGTATTAATATTATTAATTTGTTTTCATATATCCATAATATGAGAACATAAAAATTATTGTTGTGGGAAACATGTGATATGCAGGAGAGAAGTAATCATATGATTTATGATCATATAAGCGGAAAATTTTGGCTCCAAAAACGCCTACTTTACGATAATTAGTGTGATCAGATAATTTGTTAATCAATTATAACGAAAAAACCGAAAATAACCGAAACCCCATGTAAATTATATTCCAAATAATTAATGGTCAATTATTTATGTTCTGGTCACTTTCTAATACAGTAACCACTAATGTAATAAATAAAAATTACATAAAAAGAAGTCAGAAATCGATTATAGAAATCGTAGGAATCGAAACCACCAAGTTATATACTGATAGCGAAATAGCGAAAATACAACAAATGACAAAAAATATTTTGTACATGACACAGTGAGGCTTAGATTTATGTAGAACAATTAACAAATATAGTTTATATGTCCATATGATCACTTTTCGTAATAATTCCGCAGCTGATATTTATTTATTAAAAAATTTTGCCGATCTCGAAAACCGCAATAATAAACCTTTAAATAGTATTTGCTATACAGTACCCGGAATTGAGTAATATGCAATTGGTAGATTTTATTTCTGTATACCTTTTTTTAATTCGCGATGGCTTTATCCTAATATGTTTTTATACTCACAAGAATTTGACTTCATAAGTAATAATTAGTAATTCCGAACGTTACAGTCTTTCTGAAATTTGAAAGTCATACAAATAATATATTTAGAAAAATAACAAACAATTGTTTTATTTATAATATTATTATTGTACAAATTTTTCTCCATGCTGCGCTGGAATTTCAAATCCGAGATTATCAACAGAATGAATATAACCGGTTAATTGCATTGTATAATACACGTTATTACATGCAGATTTTAATTAAATATAGTTAATATAGTTATACTTATCATTTTAAAATCAGAATTTTTTTATAAATTTTGCTTTTATGTTCTTTTTCGATAAAATCGATATACCCGATATGAACAAATATGTGACAATCAAAAACTTTAATAATAATAGAATTAATCGCCTTATTTAAAGGAAGCAATATCCCTATTTTTTTTTTTAAAAAAAAAAAAAGGAGGAAGAGAAACCCAGTATATAATAATATACACACGCAAAAATTTTTTTCAAACATCAAGAAAATGTCAAATACGCTCTTAACTGCAGCATTAAGTGCTATTACGAATAGTAATGTTATTTCTTATAACGATTATGTTAAAAAACGAAATAATGGTTATATTCGATTGGATCATGAATATTTTCATCAATCGCATTTAATTCGTGGTAAAGTGCCAACCGATGATATGAATATCGAATTACGAAGTTACGTGATCATTAAATCATCATCGGATAAAACTATAACAGTGGATGTTGATTTAAATGAAACAATTAGTCAATTAAAAGCAAAAATTCAAGATAAAGAAGGCGTACCAATTGATCAACAAATACTAATTTTTTCTGGTAAAGTAGTTGAAGGTGAATCCACCTTATTGGATCATAAAATACAATATGGATGTACCTTACATTTATTGACATTAAGTGATGGTGGTACTTATGGGTTATTTATTCATCCTGATATGCTTGACCAAAAATATGATTATGATTTTACAGATGAAAATGATGAAGGAATAACTTTCATGAGAGGAAATGTTGAATATAAACGTCCTTGTGGTTGGAATAGAATTGCTCTTAATGTTCTTAATAAATACGAAGATAACAATTGGCTTGGTGTTAATAATAGACGTTGTTTAATAAATTCGGTACAAAATGAATGGCCAGGTAAGAAAATATTTGCAACATTTAAAGTAATATTTGAATATAAATTTTTTATTTACTTATTTCATCAATAAATTTATTAATTTTAATATTATGATAGTTTCTTATCATGGAACTGCGAAACTTAACTGTAGATCAATCGCTGAAGATGGTTATCTCTTGAGTAAGGGTAAAAGATTCGCATTTGGATATGGAATTTATTCTACTCCTGATATTAATATTGCGTATCAATATGCTACTAAATTTACTTATGAAGGTGAAAATTATAGAATTGTACTTCAAAATAGAGTTAATCCAAATAATTTAATTAAAATTCCAATAAAAAATATTGGTGAAATTTGGATTTCCCCTAACGAAGAAGATGTACGCCCTTATGGTATTTGTATCAAAAAAGACGATTAATTATAAATATGTTACGTTATTGTAACTTATGGTATACTTATCTATTTTATTATTATCATTAGGAAGTATTTATCAATAATTTTTTATTTTATTAAATTGTTATCTATAATTCAAATAAATTTATACAATTTTACTTATCAAATACAATATAATTTTTTAATCTTGCATACACTTTTCTCATTCATGTTAGCATTATTATTTGAATAATGAACGGGTCAAGTATTATCAAACTCTTTTAAAACACAGCATAAATATTTGGTAATGTGATTAATGTGATAATAATTTTTAAATTTGAGAATTTATTAATACTAAACCTGTATAAATTAATTGATGAGTTATATTACATCATATAGCTCTAAAGAGCGAAAAGTATTAAATGATAAACTTTGTGCTGGAATTTTAATTCCGCCGTAACGGTTAATTATGCATACAGATTTTAACTAAATATAGTTACGCTTATTCATCTGCTTTTGTTCATCTGCGCCTAGCGCTGCCTATATTTGAAAAAAAGAAAAGTGTAACATTAACAAATAATTGTTATAATTTCCTTTTTCGAATTTTGGCGTTTCATCCCCCTTAATCATATTTTAACAAATAAATGTCGATTTAATAAAATATCTTAGCTTAAAAAAAAAAAAAAAAAAAAAAAAAACAAAAAAAAAAAAACCAAAAAAAAAAAAAAAAAAAAAAAAAAAGTTAGTAAAACAAAAAAAAAAAAAAAAGAAAAAAAAAGAAATAATAAAAAAAAAATTTAAAAAAAAAAAAAAAAAAAAGAAAGCAAAAACCGATGAATAGTAAGCCGATAAATAAGTACAAACAGCAAAAAACAAAAAATGATTTTTCTTTTGAGAAAATAAATAAATTAACTATTTTTATTTTCCTTGTTTAGGTTCAAAAAAAAAAAAACAAACAAACAAATAAAAAAATTCTAAACAAAGGAAAACAAATGACTAATTACAAAAAATCATGCATACATCGGATACATCGGAGTTCTTGAAAAATGTAAAATTTTTTATTACCTAAACCTGTTAAAGACTTTGAAATGTTCTCGTGAAGTTTTTTTTTGGTAAAAATCACTGTAAAATGTTTATTCGTCTATTCGTATGTTTCACATATGTTTTGTACAATTAAAATCTAATAAACAAATATAATGAAACATATGAAAAATTTTTCTATTTTACTACTCATTATTCCTTTTACAGAAATTCATAACTAAAAAAAACCCATGAAATACACCCTAGATGATCACATTGTTATTATGCATTTTTTTCATTTAACCCCTAGAATAAACATATGGTACTTATTTTTCCATCTGTCGTTAAAAACCGAAAAAGGGAATTGCACCGTGACTTTTGGCCAAGATTATGCTTACGTGTTCGGCCGAGGATCTACAAATTTTATTAAGGCTTTATAAAATTATACATAATAGTAAAATTAAGGTTTTTCTGGGGTCTTCCCAATTTTAAATAAATCCTAATTTTTAGAACAATAGAAAATCTATTATTTATATTTTTTTAGAATCTTTTAAAGTTACTCAAGGTCATTCACTGCGGATGGTCATTTTTGGTTGCTGTTTAAAGTCTGTACGTTGAAAGTAAAAGTCATGCGTAACTTTCTGTGATATGTTGTAAATGCCAATTTCCTTGTAGACGGTTGTTATAAAAAATTTATATATATAGGACTTAAATTTAATTTCATCCTTTTTTTTCAAAAAAAAAAAGAAAAAAAAAATCTCTTAAACATTTACCCTTTTCTACAATATCCAAAAAAAAAAAAGAAAAAAAAAATTTCTTAAACATTACCCTTTTTCTACAATATCCAAAAAAAAAACTTCTCATATTTATTGAAATGGAAAGAAATCATTTTACGATTGAATTTTTAGCAACAACATTAGTCGAAAGACTAAATAAGAATAATATCTTCCCGCCATTATTTCATGATCCGGAATCATTCGTTGGTTCAATTGAATCAAAAGCAAAAAAGCCACCTAATTCTTTTTTAATATGCAGACTCAATGTTTGCAAAGAAGCAAACAAGAATGAAAATCATAATATGCGTACAATAAGCAAAGCCGCAAGTATTTTGTGGAATGGCGCCACATCTCAAGAAAAAAGTGTTTATAGGAAGTTAGCTAAGCGGGTTTATGAACTTTATGCGTTGAGATATTCACTTTCATCTCTTTCATCTGAAGTTGAATTGAACGAACTTCTGAAAGAACCTTCCCTTTCGTTAACACAACCTCCTATCTCCATTTCATCCGTTCCATCCGTTCCATTTCCAACAGCAGCCACAACACTCGATACATTTCTACCAATTACTTATGATTATTATATTATAAGCTGCGATAACAGCGATGATCCATTTTCTTACAATGATAATGATAATCAAAATGAACATTTTTATTTTCTTCCTTATTATGGTGAATATTATTATACTTTGTAGGCTTTTTTTTTTCATTTAAAAAAATTTCATTTATAAATTTTTTCTAATCATTTAATATGTTGTTGTTTACAATAAATTATCTATAAATGTACTGAATAAATTTTTTATACTTATATACCAATAAACAAATCTGTTACAAATTTCATAACTTAAGCCATTATAAAAAATTATAAATTATGGTTAAATGTCGTAGAACTATAGAACTAATTTTTTAATCTTTTTCTTTTTAAGAATTAATCAAATTGTGCAAGTTAATTAATCAAAAACACATTGGGTAGTATTTGAGTGATATTGAATTCTCCTTAAATATTGACTGTTTTCACATATACTGCGAAAGGATGAGTTTATAGGGCAAAATTGGATTGATGAGTATAAAAAAAATGTTTGTAATTCTGACTTTAGATAATATTGTATCAGAGTCGTACTAAAATTGCAATTATCCGTGGCGTATTGAGAAAAAGAATTATATAAAGAAGAAATTTTTATGGTAAAGAGTTTATGATCACCTGACCTAGCCCTACATTTATTGATTCATGATGTTACCTTATATTGGGAATCAAATTTGATCAGTTGATCTCGGGCTTCGCAATAACAGTATAGTTACTCGGCACTTCCGAATAACTATTTAAATATTGTGATCGAAAAAACATTTTCCTTTCGATACAATCCTAGGTCCTTTCGGTGTATTATCTAGCTTTCGAATTCAAAATTCATAGTCTATAACAAAAAAAAAAAAAAAGAATGGCTAATCATAATAAACAAATATATTTAATATATAAAACTGTAATTTATTACAATCTGTAAGTATAACAGAATTATAATTAATTGAATACATTTAGGCCTACCATTTCATCATATTTTCTATAACTGTAATTAAAGCTTTTTAATTCTATTATATCACTAAATTTCTTCCAGGACAGGTTCTAATTCTACCTAGAAAGAAGCAATATTAATATCTTTATACGTGTAATATCCTTTTCAAGAACTTCATTAACTTCTTATCGTAATAAGTTATACAGTCGCGTCGGAGTGATTGTCCGAGATGATACTGTATATGATAAGGTAAATTAAATTCGAAACCTAAAAATTTTAAATGAATTTTTTAAAGTAAATATGTAATGCATGTAGTAATATTTTTATCAAAAGAAATTTCACTAACAGTATCTTGGCATCGAGTATATTGCCCAAAATTTCTTTGACAGTCATAACAAATTGGAATTAACATCAAGTGGTATATTCATCAATAGATCTAAAAGTGAAACTGAATTTATCATTGTCCAACTTTTCAAACTCCGCTTCTTGCATCACGACAACCATGAAGTTTTTATCGAATGAGAGAATTGGCTGAATCTTTATTGATATCGATATCTTACTTTTTTATCTACAACTGCTTTCCATTTCGTATATACTGTATAAAAAAAAAGGTAATTTTTTCAAATCATTTTACGTGATTTATTTAATTATTTAGAAATAAAAACAGAAGAAAATTAATTACTAAATCATATCGATTACGATATACTGCATATATTGTATATATAATTGAATTAAAAGCTTTAATATGATACCATTTGACTGAATAAAAAAATAAATTAAACAAGATAATCTTAAATCAATCTAGTCAGATTTAAAGCTGTCTTTAATATTTCAAATTACTTTCTAAAACTGGATTAGTTCGTGATATTGTTAAATTCAGATACGGAGATTTGAGACGTGGTTATATTTATCACTAAATTGATTGTGGTCTATATTATCATTTGAGTCGGACATTGTAATTTCTAAGTTTTCACATGTGCAAAGTAGTTAGTGCATTAAATCTAAAATAGAGGAAGATTGTTGGCTATATGCCTAGCTTGTATTTCTGGATTCTTATCGTTATGGTAGTTCGTAAAAAAAAAATCTAAACATGAAAACACAAAAGTGCATGTGTACCACATGGAAATGTAACGTCACTGGCCGACTGATACTAAAAAATGTTTACGTAACTATAAAATCCCTTATCAAGAAAAATTATGTGAAAAAAGATGAATAAAAAAATAAAAAATATTTTTAACTTTATTTTTAAAAAAAATTTAGGTCATTACTATGTAGTGGCAAATACGATAATTATTTATCACCATAGTTATTTGGCTCTGAGTTTAATTAACACAATTTCCATATTTTTACATTATATCTAATATGATGCCCATTTCATGATCATCATACAATTATATTAAAAATTAAAAGTTCAAAATTGTGTGATACTTATGACTACAAAAAAATGACATGTGACCGATTCTGAAACGCCAACACACATAAAAGTGTAATATTTTTTTATAATTATCAAGCAAAACTGATTAACCTACAAAAATTTTAAAAAGGTATTCCCCCCGTTTTTTTATTGTGTAAAATTTATTGCTACATATCAGTTTATTCGTTTATTTGTTTATTTTTATGTTTCAAACATGTTTGTACCAAAATTATCCTATAATTAGATTAAATGTTCCTTTTACAGAATGCCTTATCTTAAAAAGTATCATGATTTATGAAATATTGAAATACACCCTCGATGATCACAGCATTTTTTACATAATGCCTGAAAACTGTTAAACGGAAATATTTCACGTGATCTTTGGCCAAAGATCTGCAAATTTAGGGAAATACTATGAATTTACCAACAGTTTACTGTAAAAAACTACTTCATAAATAAGAACCTAAATTTATTTCAGAAAAGAAAAAATTGAACTCCAAAACATTTCCATTTTTCCAGAATACTTTCCGAATTTGATAAAATGAATCTTTAATTGAATGAATACTTGACGACATAATTTTTTTTTGTAGGCCTCGATCAAAAAAGCCTTCTAATTCATTTTTAATATGCAGCATCCCGCGAAGAAAAGGATATTTATAAGAGACTTTCTGAATTTAAAATGTATTGATGTAACTTAAATTGAATTAAAGCGAATAAAGCGATACTTAAAAAATTTCTAATCTAAATGTTGATAAATCGAAGTAAAATATAATTAAATACGATAGTGATAAAAAATTATTATGTAAATTTTATGCGATTTATTGTAGAGATAAGTATCTAATATATAAACTTGTTAATGTTTGAGAACGTATTTTTGAATCATATGTATGACCAGCTTCAAACGATAAATAATAAATGAGATTTCTTTAGTTAAAGATAATTTTTTGTCTTCATGAAACTCACTCTTTAACACTAAAAATCAAACTAGCTGCCCTATAAAAAGAATTCTGGAAAATGATCATTTTTTTTTGTTTTATTCCGAAGAAACTCAGACATGTAACCATTTTTCTGAAAAATTTTTTTCACCGCTTCTAAATTCATCAGTTCAGCAACAGTTCGGACGGCGCATACAAAAACAGTCTATTTCTGCTGATACCATACTCCATAACCTAGACTGTGATATATACAGTAATTTCGGGATTTTGAATATTATACCTTCGGGATTCTGAGTACAAAACCCAGTTTTCTGTGCTAACTAATAAACTTATAGTTTATTATTGCTGATCTGTGAAATAACTGGTTTATACCGCGGAGACTAATTATCGATTTATCTGTTACTAGGTTGCCATAAAAAAAATGTTTTTTATTTAAAATACGTATAGTTAATATCAATTAAAATTTCGATAAAAGAAAAAAGAGGTTATAAAGTGAAGTCGAAAGTAAACAACACTCACACCATAAAAAATTTTATCCGTTATTTCTGTAAAAACTTCGTAAAAATGATCCTTTCACGGATCCATTCACGGAAAATGCAAATAATTCGATAAATTCCGTGATATAAGGTTATTAATTCCAAACTTTTACGGAAAAAAGATGGAATATAAAAATCAGATCGACTTTTTATAGGGATCTCTCTAATTCTAAATAAAAATTTTTGTGCTAATAAAATTCCTAACCATAAATAGTTACTGTATATCCACCACACTATCGTTCAACATTATTAATAATTGGACCGAAAGGTTAAAATCTCGAAACTAATGTTACTACCGTCTAGCACTACTGCATATAGTACCCCGAGTCTTATACAAAAAAACCTGGGTCAAAATTGAATAATACCTGGGGTGATGGGGCACAATACAATTTTTACAGAATATTAATTGAGAGTAAAATTTTTGAATCTAGTAAAGTACCCGGGTCGACCCATTTTTAGTTTGTACAAATCTAAATTAATACATGTAAGAACTTTAGAACTTTCTGAATCTAGGGTGAAACAAAGTAATGAGTTATGATTAAGTTAAATAAAATAAAGGAAACTATAAACTATATATATATATATGAAATTGCCACTTACACGCTATTGAGAAATACGCCAAATGCAATTTGATCAACATTCACATATCATTATTATAATCATTTTATTTTTGAGATTTGGAGATATTATTGGACAATCATTTTGAATTCATTGTATCCATTGTGTGAATCATTAATCTCTTCCAATTTGACCTTTTTATCAATTTTTAATATAAATAACGAGAATTAAAACTTAATAATGTTAAAGATTTTTTTTTTTTTTAAAAAAAAAAAAAAAATTTTAATTTAATTTAATCACAATGTTATCAACATTTATTTCTTCGTTTAAAATCTCTGATATATACTATCTTTTAACAACTTTCATAATTCTCTATGTATCTCGATATTATTACAATTATCTCACTCGCATAAATCCTTTACCTGGTCCATTCCCTCTTCCTTTATTTGGTAATGTTCATCAAACACTTGGATATGGATTTGTTGATTGGTTAATGTTATTACATAAAAAGTATGGAGATATTTTTGAAGTATACTTTGCTGGGCAACGTACAATCATTTTGTGTAATACTGATTTAATTGAAAATATGAATGTATCTTCGACAAAAACTAAATATCCCTATAGACTAATTATACCTGAAGGATTTAAAGAATATGGATTAGATGGTACAGGATTAGTTAATAATACTGATCCCAAAAATTGGAAATATAATCGTCAATTTTTTACACAAGCTATGATGACCCCAAGTTTTAATCATCAAGCTGTTGAATGGACGAATGAATTATGGTTAGAAATGGAATCTTATTGGAATAATCTTGGAGAAAATCGTGAATTGGATCTTTTACAATGGATGCATAGATTTACAAACGAAATGATTTTTAGAATTTCAACTGGTGTAAAGAATAATTGCGTCTATTCTTATTATCATACTCTCATACCTGAAGATAATACTTTAAGTGAGGAAGAAAAAGAAAAAATTAAAGAATCTGAAAATGTTATTCAATCACTTGAAGTGTTATTAAGAGGAATCATGTATTTTTTCATTTTTAATAGATTTATGCGTCATTATATTCCTTTTATTAGTGGAAAAGTAAAAAGCTTATTGAAAAACAGAGATTATTTTTTCGATAAACTATATGATATTATTAAAAAAAGAAGGATTGAAATTGATAATACACCATTAGATCAACCTCTTCGTCACGATATGTTAACATCCTATATAACCGCGAATACACCACGGGATATAAACTTTGTGAGACATGGTGATACCGACGCCGATTTGTTAAGACCAATGACTGACAAACAAATTATGGGCAATATACTCGATGCTATGGGCGGAGGTACTGATACAGTAAGTAATTAAATTTGCATTCATTCACTCATTAAACCTAAAATAATTTTTAAAGATTTTTTAAAATCTTTAGACAGCGAATTTGCTTTGCTTTACTGCATATTATCTCGGAAATTATCCAGATGTGAAACGACGATTACGTCAAGAATTTGATGAAATTCTTGGAAATGATTTTACAAAACCCATAACAAGTAAAGATCTTGATGGACTAGAATATTGCGAAGCAGTTATCAAAGAAGCGTATCGTCTTACTCCTATAGCTTTTTTGGTTGGTCGTGTAAATGTTGAAAAGGATATAGTTGGAGGATATACCTGGCCAGAAGAAACCCAATTTCAGATACTTTATTCAGCTATTATGAGACGTAAAGATTATTGGACTGATCCTGAAAAATTTGATCCTGATAGGTTCTACAAAGTTGAAGAAAGCGATAAATATTTACATGAAAAACAACATGTCAAAACTTCTTACACTTTGTTTGGTGATGGAATTAGAATCTGCCCTGGAAGAAAATTGGCAATGATAGAACTAAAATTTTTATTATCCTCAATTTATAGAAAATATGATATTGAAATGGCAGATCAAAATGCACCACTTAATTATTTTTCAGGTTTACTCACGGTTTGTAATGACTTAATTGTTAAGGTTAAACCAAGAAAATTCTAAAATAACGAAACATACGTGTGTAAATGCATATATACTTCGTTATGAATTATGTTTCAAAATACTTGCTGTAAATTAACTTTGAATAACTGATAACAGAAACTGTCTTTTATTATTAATTATTGTTTACATTAATTTCTTTCATAGTTTGTTATTAAGAGTTAAATAAAAAATATACTTTTCACGTGGTTCTATTTTTATGTAATTTACATGTATATAATCATTGCAATGTTACAATTATTTTCTACATATCTCGATATTATTATAATAACTTCACTCGTCTAAATCCTTTACCTGGCCATTTCCCTCTATCTTACCTCCTTAGCCGTGATTTATCAAATTGGAGTCCAGGAAAAATTCCTGCAACTAAGATGAAGATAGAAACAATGCGAGAGCAACTTCCTAATCCTTTTCGATTTATAATTGATTATATTACAACTTGGCCTGAAAATCAGATTAGCAGGTTTGGCTGTAAAAAAGTATACCAGGATTATCTCGAATGGTGCGGGTCTAATGGCAGTCTTTGGTAATACTCCAAAAATTTTGGTTATATATTTTATGACTGGTTAATTTTATTGCTTAAAACATATGGAAATATATTATTTTTAGAATTTTTTTTTTTAATAGCTTTATGCGTCATTATGTCCCTTTCATTCGTGGAAAACGTGGAAAAGCAAATAGTTTATTAAAAGTAGAGATTATTTTTACGATAAAATAAATGGTATAAAAGGATTGAAATTGAGAATTAAATCAACCTGTCAGAATACGTTAACCACGAATACACCACATGATATTAACCCTAGTTTATACGGTAGCTAACGCTAAATTTTCATGAACACTTAATGCTAATTGCCTTTTCTAAGTGATAAAAGTCCGTTATTGGAAAATTTCGACGTATTATAGGTCGCAACGGGATTTGGAAGAGACACTGTCTTTGGCAACAACAAAAAGGAATGCGAAGAGTTCGCGTACATAACGGAAAGAAACCCTTTTTGAACGGCAAGAAAGAAACTTATCATTTTGATCGGTAGATTCGGAGAAGGTTCAAGATCGTTACGAATGGACTCTTGGAGAAAGAAGATAATGTGAGGAAAGAAGTCATACATCCTTCGGTCGAACCTGAGGAAGAAGGATGATTGGGGACGATCGGCAATCACGTGATACTGATTCAGACCACGATATTAAATGTAAATAGAAAAATGACATTACAAATTTTTATTTATTTTTTGGACAGGTTAATTTATTTTTTGTGTTAAACAGTATAAAGGGTTAACTGTTAGTATTAATAGACTGGCTAAAGGAGAGGGTCGGTTAATTTTGTTCGAAGCAGGAAGAATAACTGGTATAACAGGAGACACATTTCTGATGTGTACGAATGGTGTTATGCAAATTTTTTCTTTGTATTAGTTCTGCATCTATTACAAATATATGATAATTTTCTTACAAAAAAATAAATTTTGATCAGCATTAAAAATTGCCAAAAATATTAATTTTGGCGAATTTAGACTCGGCTGGAGTTTACCAAATTACTGGATCTGTGGACCCCGAATTTATGTTGTAAACTAATAATTATTATTGTACCATTTTCGGAAAAATTTTTGAAATGTGACGACTGTAACGTAGACGCTGCCTCATTTTTTTGCATATTTATTTATATTTATAAGTTTCAATTTATTTTTTCATTTTACCGAACATTTCATGTCATAGCTCGCTACTTCATCTTATAGTTTTTTTATCAAAAATAGAAAAGCCTTGAAGCTTTAAAGAGATGACGGATGACAGATGACCCTCAATGGAATCATCATACTATTTTTAATGGCGCGCTTTTTGACTACGATACTGAATATTAAAATGTATAAATCAAATAAATCAACATAATAAAATAAGCATAAGTGCGTATCTCGCCCCCCGTATGACGCTTAAATCCAACAAAAATTTGTAAAAAAGAAATTCTTAATATAAAAACCTTTTTAAAAGTTATATAGTATGTGTACTTTTTCCTGTTCTGTAAGTTTACTTAAAGCATCAAAGATGGTTTTGGATGTCATTTTTAACTTATTTGATATTTGACAAAACTTTTTTTTCTTTTCGAATTTTTTTTTCGTTAAATCACGTGATGTCTTTAGTTCTAGCCAGAATTAACTGATCGGCATAAAAAATATCCTTATTTTGGATAAAGCGAGATCTAAGCAGGGCTGGATATAAATTTACCCAGGATTTTTTTTGAAATTAATTTTATATTATATAAAATATTTTTTTTTTTTTATTAAATTTCGCCGTATTGGATTACGACCTGCCTATGTTTGAATTTTACTTTTACGTCTAACAATAAAAATTCTATTTTCGCTTGGCAACCTTTTGTATTTGTTTGTATCATTAATTTAATCTTGGCACATTTTATAAATTAAAGTTATATTTATTTATAATGAAAATAAAAAAGAAAATAAATTTTAATTTAATACTTATAACTCACATCTCTTGGTTTAATTTTAACAATTAATTCTTTACAAGTTGTAATTAAAGTAGAATTATATTTAAGTAGTGAATCCATATCTGCTAATTCAAGATCATATTTTCTATAAATTGATGCTAATAAACATTTTAATTCCATCATTGCTAATTTACTCGCAGGACAGGTTCTAATTCCACCTCCAAACATAGTAAAAGATTTTTTAACATATTGCTTTTCAAGTAAATATTTGCCTTTTTCTTCAATTTTGTAAAATCTATCAGGATCGAATTTTTCAGGATCAGTCCAATAATCTTTACGTCTCATTATTGCATAATAAAATATTGAAAATGAAGTTCCTTCTGGCCAATCGAAACCTCTAATAACATCTTTTTCAACATTTACACGATCAATCGAAGAAAATACGGGACAATGTCGATATACTTCGTTAATAATTGCATCACAATATTTCAATTTATCAAGATCATTATATGTTATGAATTTTGTTTTAAGAACTGTATTTAATTCTTTTCGAAAACGTTGTTTCACCATAGGATAATGTCCAAGATAATACACAATAAAGCAAAACATATTTGCTACCTGAAATATTATTATTTTATTTTTAAAAAAAAAAAATTCAATATTTTTTAAAAAAAAGAAAAAAAGGAATTTTTTTACTTACATTACTTGTCCCTGCAGTTATAAAATCAATCATACTTCCGAAAATCTCTGTATCCGCAATTGGTCTTAATAAATCAGCATCGACATATTTTACCGAATTGATATCATGAGCCACATTTGCGGTTATGTGAAATGTTAACAAATCATGACGAAGAGGTTGATCTAAAGGTGTATTCTCAATTTCAATCCTCCTTTTTTTAATAATATCATATATTTTATCATACAAATAATCTCTATTTTTCAATAAGCTTTTCACTTTTTCACGAATAAAAGGAACATAATGACGCATGTACTTATTAAAATCGTAAAAATAAATTATTCCTTTCACAAAAGTGTCAATTGATTGAATAAAATTTTCAGATTCATCAATTTTTTCTCTTTCTTTTTCATAAAAAGTGTTATATTCAAGAGCAATCTTTTTATAATGAAGAATAACAGCGTCATTTTTCATACCAGTTGAAATTCTAAAAATTATTTCATTTGTAAATCTATTCATCCATTTAATAAGATCCAATTCACAATCTTCTTCGAGACTATTCCAACAAGTTTCCATTTCATTCCATAATTCATTAATCCATTCAAATGCTTGATTATTAAAATTTGGACTCATCAAAGCTTGAGTATAAAGTTGACGTTTGTATTTCCAAGATATTTGATTATTATTACTGGCTAATCCTTGTAATTTATATTCAATAGATCCTTCAAATTGAATATTACTAAAAGGATATTTAGTTTTTTCTGAAGGTATATTCATATTTTCGATTAAATCAATGCTACATAATATGATTGTACGTTTCCCTGCCATAGTTATTTCAAAAATATCACCATATTTTTTATGCATTAACATCAACCAATCATTATATTCCAATCCTCTTTTTTGATGAATGTTACCAAGAATTGGAAGTGGGAATGGACCAGGTAAAGGATTTGGACGAGTGAAATAATGATAATAATATCTAATTACATAGAGAATTATATGAACTAACAAAAGGGAAAATGCATTAAAAATAATTGTGGGTATCATTTTTTTTTGTTTTTTAAATGTAAAAAAAAGGATGTAAGTAAAGAACTTATGTCTTTATATTTATACCGAAATTTTAAGTTTCTACTTAAAAAATTTGCTAATATTGGATTACATTGATCCGTGGATAATGACATCTGATTATAATTTTACACAATAGTTTTCATGAAACGTTTAAATGATAATCAGATGTACAAAAACTAGGATTTGAAGTCATGTGACACCGTTTAAACGTCCTATTATTTTTCATTACTTATTTATTTTTTTCTTAAATGATTACTGTTGAATTATTATTACCCAGTTTATTACAAGCCATTCGATTTCTTAATTTGTAACATTTGTAACAGATAATCCTTGCAAGACCCGAGATAAATTCCTTGCAAGACCCGAGTTATAGTCTTGCAAAACCCGAGATATATCTTTGCAAGACCCGAAATATATACATAGAATCAGGTCCAGGAGTGGACATTTATTCACGGCCGGAATTAAGATAATGTTAGTCAATATCTAAAAAGTACAATTTCAAAAAAATTTTTTAACCGTATTATCCATAAAAGCCAAGATCGATGGCATGATCTACGATGTGGCGCATCTATAATCCTTGAATAAAAATAGAATATTTCTAAATTTAAATAATTCATTAACTTTCTAAATTTCAATATTTCATTAAAATTTTAATTAAACTGAAACGTAAATGATAAAATTATAGTTTAAAGGATTCTCTTTCATATATCTGATTGGATTTTTCTCTAGATGTTAAAGTTAGGTTTTTTACGAGACGTAAAGAATAAAGATTAAAGATTATCGGACTGATCCTGATAAGTTTACAAGACTGAATAAAGTGATTAATATTCACTTGAAAGACAAGTTATAAATATTTAGAATAGAAGGTTAAAATGCACTACTTAATTATGATTCAAGTTTACTTACAGTTGTAAAGACGAAAGTAAGGTTAGACAAAAAAATATAAAATAACGAAACATAAGTTTTATGTAGTTTATAATTTATCTTTCTACTTGAGTTTGACATTTTTAGCATGTATTGCCGGTTTTAGAATCCGTGAGTATGTATTTTTTTGCTTATTAAGGAATTATGGCTTTTATTATATTTAATTTACTTTTTATAAAAAATTTTTCGCAAAATGGTACGTGATCAGCATTAGTCAGCGTTAAAAAATATACTAATTTTGGCAAATTTAATCTCGGATTCCGGATCAACACCTGCAATTCTATCGGCGGAGATACCCGAATTTTACCGATGCACCTGCTTTTTTTCAAGCCGGGGTCCAAATTTAAATTTCATGAAAAAAAAAATAATAATTTGGTTACATTTTAATCTAAGAATAATTGATATCGTACCACTTTCGAGAAATGTACCATAGATGTCATCTTATTTTCATAAATATTTTAAATTTTAATATAAACATTAAATTTTTTTTAACTGGAATTAAATAAATATTAATTTGAAATCTTAAATTAAAATCTTCAATATATTGAATAATCATATTCAACTAATCTTGAGATATTTAGTACTACCAACAAAACTGAAAAAGCCGTCATTCAATGAAACGTCCGATGAACAAAAAAAAAATACAGTATAAGTTAAGCTTATTTCCGTAAGTTTCCGAGATCATCATCTGGCAGGTTAGAAATTTTTTAACATAAGTATACGTTTTTTTGGTAACAATAAGAAGTTTAAAGAAATTTATAGATAGTAAATTATTTTTGTCCCTTAAAAATACATCATTAATCGGAGTTTTTTTTTAAAAAAAAATAAAAATAATTGCAAAGATTTTAATTTGGTACATACGGGAAATTTCCCTTATGGTACGATTCATTATCATGTAAAATCTTGCATAAATGGACATTAACTAAACAATTGCTAATCAAAAAAATCTATCATTGTATATATAATTAATCTAATATATAAATATATGCGCAAGGAACATGCTTCCAAAATTTAATAATTCTTTTTAAAAAAAAAATAATAATAATAATTGATTACCTCTTCATTTAGTTCATTCGGAATTTCCGATATTTTTTATCTTTCCATTACTTTCCTAATTCTCTATGTATCTCGATATTATTATCATTATTTCACTCGTATAAATCCTTTATCTGATCCGCTTCCACTTTCAATGTTTGGTAATGTTCATCAAAATTTGGTTATGAATTTAATGATTGGTTAATATCATTGCATAAATATGGAGATATGTTGAAATAAACTTAGCTGGACAACGTATTATCATATTATGTAATATGTAATACAGAATTAATCGAAAACCTTCAACTAAAACAAAATATCCTATTAGATTTCTTGTTACAGAAGGATTTAGAATATGGAATAAATGGTACGGGAATGGTTAATAATACTGATCCAAAATCTTGGAAGTATAATCGTCAATTTTTCACTCAAGCAATAATGACTCCAAGTTTTAATCATCAAGCTGTTGAATGTACGAATGAATTATGGAGTGAAATGGAATCTTATTGGAAAAATCTTGGAGAAAATCACGAATTGGATCTTATAAAATGGATGCATAGATTTTCAAATGAAATGATTTTTATAATTTCAACAGGAGTAAAAAATAATCGTGTTGCTTCTTATTATTATACCCTTGTACCTGCTGACAATGATTTAGACGAAAAGAAAAAGAAAAATTAAAGAATCTGAAGATTATATTAAATCGCTTGAAATATTATTGAGAGGAGCTATCTATTTTTATTTTTTTAATAGATTCAAGCGTCATTATGTTTCCTTTATTCGCTGAAAAGCAAATAGTAATAGGTCCATTATTAAGAGATAGAGATTATCTATATGAAAAATATATAACATTATTAAAGAAAGAAGGATTGAAATTGAGAATACACCATTAGATAAACCTCTTCGCCATGATATGTTATAACCGCGAATACACCACGTGATATTAACGTTGTGCTGATTTTTAAGACCGATGACCGACATGGAAATTTTTGGTAATATACTCGATGCTATGGGCGGAGGAACTGATACTGTAAATAAATTCTACTCAAATATTTGGGGGAATAGTTCTTCATCATGCTAATATTGAGAAGAAAAAATTTTACTACTTATTTAACTCTTAAATCTTTTGAAATCATAGATGGCGAACTTATTTTGCTTCGTCGCATATTATCTTGACGTTATCCTAAAATTAAGCAACGATTATAACAGGAATTGGATCTACAATACCAATAACATACTGTACAAACATATTGATGAATTACGTTATTACGATGCAGTTATAAGTATATCGACATTTTCCTGTTGCTTTTTCACTTGGTCGTGTAAGTGCCGAAAAAGATGAAGTTGGAGATATATTTGGCCAGAAGAAACAATACTTTACTGTACAATAATGAAACGAAAGGATTATTGACTGATCCTGAGATATTCGATCCTGATCGATTTATAAAATTGATGATGATGATAAATATTTACTTGCGTTAAACTGCTTTCTTTAATTTTTGAAGGTGGAATTGGAGCCTGCCCTGGAAGAAAATTAGCGATGGTAGAATTAAAATGTTTATTAGCCTCGATTTTATAGGAAAATATGATATTGCACCGATTAATTATGAATCTGGTTTCATCACAGGCTGTAAAAAATTGCGCGTTAAAATTAAACCAAGAAAATTATGGGAAAACGAAATATAATTTTTGTATATACATACATATAATGTTACAATAAATTTGATTCGAAAACTCATTTTTTTTATTATTTATTATTTATTACTATCTTTAATATTTATTTAATCGTAATTTTTAATTGTTTATTTGATAAAAGAGATTACTAATGTGTATTAAAACTTTGAAACCTTAATTTAATCGCAAGGCAAATGATACCTTCGTTATTTGCATTAAAAGAAAAATCCACTTACTCTGGCTAGAATGTTTGACACAGCTAATGCAGAGATGCTATATTTATGGCTAATTATCAAGGTTGAATTAATTTGTTACTATTTCCAAGACAGGAAATTTTAAATAATTATTGATTTTGTAGGATCATTACCAAAACTAATATACAGTAAGCATGATACGAATGCTCAATAAAAACAAAAGGAAGCTGATACAACATATCAGTATAAATATTTATTTTCATAAAAATTATCGCATTGAGTAATACGGTCAGTATAATAAGTTTATTTGATCTCATTTGTGAATCGTTCTTGTTAGATTTGGTAACGTCAGAGTTAAGATGCGCAGGTTCAGAATTTACTAGAAATGAATATAAATCATTTGAATAATTTTCTTTTTTTTTTTTAGAAAAAAAATATTTATGACTCGATCAACTCGCGATGTTATACACACAAAAAGTAATAAAATCGACTTCTCCCTGTAATACAGTATACATGCGCAGTTATAAGTATAAACATAATTTGTAATGTCACTTAACCCGAATTGAATGAATCAATTTGTCATGTCACACGAGTTTTGTGTAATTAATTTTAAATCAGATATAGAACTTTGTTATTCATTAATTGCAATTAAAATAAAAAAAGTTGTGTTCAACGATTTTATGTGTAATTATTTATTGTGTAAACAAATTTATCTGCAAATCTAATAATCTGATAGATTATGATGAGATCTATCTGCTTTTTCTTATGTTTTACTATGTTCACAATAAAAAAATCGAAGTGAGAAAAGAATTTTAACAACAAGAATATACTGTATGTAATATCGATATTGCGAGAAAAAGTTTTATTATTTATTAGGTTATTGATTATATATTATTTAACGTTAAAGACGACGTCGTTAACTTTTAAATAAAAGTTTTTTTTTTTATATAAAAAATCAGTATTTTACAAGAAATCTTTTGAAGAATTAACTTTATAACGGGATTACTTAACGTACAGTGGGGTGCACGATATTAACGCCAGAGTTTAGGTGCATAACTCCTAAACTCTGGTAGGATGTATGTACACCCCCACGTACGTTAAGCTTATATTAAAAATAAATCGATAGTGCGGAGTTGATCAAAATTACTAACAAATTTGGCTCGCACTATATGGCTAGCTCTAAATTACGGGTGTGCGATATTAATGTACGAACTGGGCGGAGTTAACGTTAATAGCGCTATCACGTGCAAGTGCATAACTCGGGCCAGTTTGTACGTTAATATTGTACACCATCTACTGTACGTTAAGGACGCCTATATTCATGTACTTGCCTATGATAAATTCTATTCAGAACTAATATAAGATTTAATTAGTATATTATTCCTAAGAAATAAACATGAACATATGTCAAACATCTGTGTTTATAACGCCTGAAAGGCTTTTATTCGGAAAAATGTATTCATTATAGTATCAATATTCTTAAATGTTATTTCTGTTACGAAAATTTTGATTCTTTATTATACAAACAAATTCAATTTGAAAAGTTGATAAGATCATTCAAGCTGACCGATTTTCTCGATTGTGGCAATTTCTCGCTAAAAAGGCCCAACGAAGTACTGTACTATCCCATTTGCTCTCATTGCAAAGGATCGGAATTAAGTCCATTCACTAAAAGTACAATACGCTTTCATTGTTTCAAATCATCCACCGGTGAATGATTAGAGAAATATCGTCATTTGTTAGTGTCAGTCGTATTTTCACGAATTACTTAGATACGCAAAATAAAATGACATCGTTATGGTGGTGATGGTTACGAAAACAATAATCTATCATAATATATAGTAATAAAATTTCAATTATTTCCGTCACTGTATTTCTGTAAAAATGAGCCTTTTCCGGATCCACTCACGGAAAATATAAATAATCTGATAAATTCCGTGATATAAGGATATTAATTCCGGGAATATGAGCCTTTTACGGAAAAAGATGGAATATAAAAAACGGATCAACTTTTTTTACAGGGTTGTTTACAGGCTTAAAATAATCGTCGGATTCGTAGGAATTTTTCTTTATATCGATATTTTTTTTTTTTTTTGTACCGACAAACCCTCACTAAAATGGCTACATGATTTTTGAATATTTGATGGGTTTGCCAGGAGTTTATATATACACTATTCTAATCAAGCCGCCCTTGATATTCTGCGTTTTCACTGTTTACTTTCACATCCCCTTAAATGTCGCCGGTCACGTGGGGATAGAATTTTAATTATAAAATTTTTGGTGGTACAACGGTAAATATATTAACATTAATAATAGTTATTATGTTACACAAGTTTTTTTTAGAATGATTAAATATTTTTCATATAATTGATTTTAAGAATGAAACTTTAAACCGGTCAAATGCTTTAATTATTTATGGAAAATATTTTTTTTTTACAAAAATTTTTTAATTTGTTAACATAAAATTACCATAAGTCATCAAAGCATTTACCGATTTAAACAATTTTTTAATTTTGATTTATACGAGAAACAATCTTTCTATCGAACATATCGAACAGTAATTATCTATAATATACATGCATAAATACGCAAGAAACGTGCTTCCAAAATTTAATAAATCCTTTTTTTTAAAAAAAAATAAATAAGAAATATTTCAAAAATGATATAAATGATTACCTCTTCATTTAGTACATTTGGAATTTCCGATATTTTTTATCTTTTCATAATTTTCATAATTCTCTATGTATTTCGATATTATTATCATTATTTCACTCGTATAAATCCTTTACCTGGTCCATTCCCACTTCCAATAGTTGGCAATCTTCATCAAAGATTTGGTTATGAATTTAATGATTGGTTAATGTTATTGCATAAAAAATATGGAGATATGTTTGAAATAAGCTTAGCGGGACAACGTATGATCATATTATGTGATACAGATTTAATTGAAAATATGAATATACCTTCAAAAAAAACTAAATATCCTTTTAGATCTCTTGTTACTGAAGGACTTAGAGAATACCGAATATGTACTACAGGAATAATTAACAATATTGATCCAAAATCTTGGAAATATAATCGTCGATTTTTTACTCAAGCTATGATGACCCCAAGTTTTAATAATCAAGCTGTTGAATGGGCGAATGAATTATGGACTGAAATGGAATCTTATTGGAATGAACTTGGAGAAAATCATGAATTAGATCTTACGAAATGGATTCAAAGATTTTCAAATGAAATGATTTTTAAAATCTCAGCGGGAGTAAAAAATAATTGTATGGCTTCTTATTATTATCATACCTTCGTACTTGAAAGTAATGATTTAGATGAAAAAGAAAAAGAAAAAATTGAAGAATCTGAAAATTTTATTCAATCAATCGAAACATTTATGAGAGGAGCCTTTTACTTTTTTTACTTTAATAGATTTATGCGTCATTATGTTCCTTTTATTCGCGGAAAAGTAATTAGTCTATTAAAAAATAGAGATTTTCTAGACGGAAAAGTATATAAAATTATTAAAGAAAGAAGAATTGAAATTGAAAATACACCATTAGATCAACCTCTCCGTCATGATATGTTAACATTAAATGTAATCGCAAATACACCACGTGATATTAACATTGTGAAACATGGCATCGATGCTGATTTGTTAAGACCAATCACCAATGACTGACAAAGAAATTTTGGGTAATATACTCAATGCAATAGGCGGAGGAACTGATACTGTGAGTGAATTTTTTTTTTTTTTTTTTTTGCTAAAAATGTGCTCATTTATTCATTCAAAATCTTTAGGTTTCGAATTTATTTTGCTTTATCATATATCATCTTATACATCATCCCGAAGTGGTACAAAGATTACGACAAGAATTTGATGAAGTACTTGGAAAGGACGTTACAAAACCCATAACGCAAAATGATATCGATAAACTACAATATTGCGATGCAGTTATTAAGGAAGTACATCGTCATTTTCCTGTAAATTACTCACTTGGTCGCGTAAATATTGAAAAAGATACGGTTGGAGGATATATTTGGCCAGAAAAAACTTCATTTTCAATACTTTACTGTGCAATAATGAAACGAAAGGATTATTGGACTGATCCTGAAAAATTTGATCCTGATAGGTTTTATAAAATTGATGATGATGATAAATATTTACTTGAAAAACAACACGTTAAAAATGCATTTGCAATGTTTGGAGGTGGAATTAGAGCCTGCCCTGGAAGAAAATTGACGATGATAGAATTAAAATGTTTATTGACCTTAATTTATAGAAAATATGATATTGAATTGGCAGATCCAAATGCACCACTCAATTATAGTTCTACTTTACTTTCAGTTTGTAAAGAATTACTTGTTAAAGTTAAACCAAGAAATTTTTAAAATAAGTAGTACAGTATAGATTTAGTACGTATTAAATATATTTGTTTATTATGATTGTCACTCTATTTGAAATTATTTTATATTGATAATAATGTAAAGCTAGGTCGAATTATTAACTCATTTATATAATAAAAAAATTTTTTTTTTTCTTAATACGTCTCAGACAATTGCAAATTTTAGATACGCTTTACACGATAGTAATTTCATAAATTAGGATAATATTTACAGTAGCTCCAATGAAACAGAAGGTTACGGCACGATTTCCTTACGGATGATTTCCCGACAAGACATTTGCCCACAGGTTTGGCCAGAGTTATACAGAGCTATACACGAACACGTGATCAAGCGACCAGCGTTAGACTGTCTGGAAACGGTCCGTAAGTAGGGTTGGATCGGTCCTAGCAAAGACCGGTCCTGCATCTGAGGACCGGACCGGACCGGACTAGTCCGTAAGCGAAACAGAAATATGGAATATTCAATTGTTTGTTATAACAGAGTAATAAAATAATCTGATGGATTAAATCATATTATTAGAACAACTTCCGCGGTTATATCCGCGGTTTTTATCCAGATTTCGACGAATTTTATCCGGATTGTAAGTTTCGAAATATTTCGGAACTAATGATCAGAATTCTATGATTCATGGCTTGTTTGAAAGCTTTTAATGCTACTAATGTGATTATAGTACTGGAATTTAAAAAATATTCGGTTTTAACTCAAATTTTTTCTAATAAATATTTTCATCCGGATAAAATAATTACTTTATCCGAATAACGGTTTTTTTATCCGGATCGAGGCACTAAGAACGACGATAAAACGGATTTAAATGAATTAAATTACAAAGGATGAATCATTTGTCTTAACAAAAGTTTCATTTTATATTTTTGGCTTCACCCAAAGTTCCACGTCTAACTCACAAATATAAAATAAATATATTCAGAGTAATATATACTTATTTTCTTTTGAGAATGACAAATTACTCTTTCACTTCCCAACCCGCTAGTGGTTTTGAACGTGAGCGTCACCTAGAAGTAGTGCCAATGTAGTTATTGCAATTTTCAGTAAATCATATAATTATTCAGAAATCTAAAGAGATGAAAAATCCACACACAGCTTTTTTTTTATCTCACAACTCGGAGACTAATAATTGTTAAAGAATATTTTTTTTTGTCGTTTATAAGATAACTTAGGGATTTAATTTATTTTCAATCTATTAATGTAAAGTCCACCACGACTGTTCAAATTATTCATATTTGACAAATAACAAAAAAATTTGAATGTGATCATCAATCAGTGTATTATTAAGTCGTTTACCCTCTACTACGCTATGCTTCTCACCAAATTAACTACAAAAAAAACTAAGAATGTAAAACTATACATGTTAATTTTCTTATATTTTTCACTTCAATGTTTTGTAATTTTCTTTCTATTTATTTATTTGATAAGTTTACTGTCTTTCTTCTTTATCTGAAGTCGATATATCATCACTATTATTATTCTTCTTATCCCCTTCCGTATCATCCGCGTTTTTTCCAACTCGATCATCTTTTTGTACAATGATTCATTAATAACTTGTTTATGTCTTTTGATGGGAATCCCAAAATGATATTTTTTTATCACTTTTAAAGTATCATCTATCTTTTCTCCTTAACTAGAATATGCGATTTGCTGGGGGACTTCGTCCCCCAAATATAACTTTTATAATTAAAAAAATTCTTTGATATAAATAAATTGAATTGTGTGTAAAATATTACTGAATAATAAAATTTTATTATAATTAGACCCTATAAAAAATCGTGTTTTTAATAAGGCTTTACAATTTTTCTTAAAAATAATGTATCTAATCTATATAGAGATATGGAAAATGCACAATTCCATATCGCAAAAATGCATCATTTGCATGATTTGACCATAATTTATACTGAATTTATATTGAATTAATCACAGAAATTACATAATTTGAACATAGAATTTACATGATTTGGTCAATAAATTTACTGCTTAAATTACAATTATTAATATTAGTTGCATTTATATGAATTTGATTTTAAATGATAAAATTTTATTAAAAAATATAAAAATAAAAAATCCTTAGTATCATGTGATTATCATTAGCCAATAATATAAATTAATTTTTATCATTTAAAATAATTGTCAGAAGTATTCTAAAGTTAATACAGTTACAAAAAATGAAATCTTAAGAAAATTAATATTCAAGTGGTTTCAACCCACCTGAACAACTTTCAATTAAT
>QZLH01001169.1:9504-33377 GCA_003833135.1 Oehlia diaphana
TGCTTAAAAACCAAAACCTGAGAAAATTGTACCAGGCATCTGCAAATTCTGACGAAGCTGAAATTTGGCTTCAATTGGCTGAACTTGGAAGAAATGGAGCTTTTTCTACTAACAAGACTTTTGAGGAATTAGCATGTTTAATGGTACAAATAAAAGAACTTGAAATAGCGGGAAAGCGTAAAACTAGAATCCGGTATAGTGCCTGGTCTCTGAAAAGTCTCGCACATATGAAATATTTAGAAAAGCATTAGCTAGTGCGAATTTAGCTTCAATCAGGCAAGATATCATTATAATTACAAACCTTAATAATATATTAGTATAATAAATAGGTTGATCTTTTGATTTTCAGATGGTTTCACAGTAAAGATCAGGATATTTTAACAAATCCTGAAATATCCTTTGAAAATATTGCTCAGTTTGCAAAGGTTGCCAATGAACTGCAATGGAAAGGACCAGTAGTTCTTATGACAGACTGTACAAAACTACGACTAAAGGTAGTCTACTCACAAGAGTTTGACAGTATAATAGGTTCCATTTTACCAGCTAACTAGACGAAATGTGAAACATATAATGATATTCATCAAACAATGAAGAAAATCAAAGAACAAGATGCTATTGCTACTCAAATTCATGTTTTTTTGCTTAAGGTTTGTTTTTTATTATTATTTAATGAGTTAAAGTAAGTTGCCAAAGTTTAAATTTCATAAAACATTCTAGATACCAATATCTAAGATTCCACCAGTCATAATCGCAGCATTGCCAACTAAAGGTGATGTAATAGCGGAGGAAATAAGTAATCATTTGCTTACGATTATAGAAATGACAGCACATTGCAATATTAATCTCGTAAGTTTTGGAGCAGATGGTGTGATCACAGAAATGAAAGCACAGCAAATAGTAATAGAACATCCCTCAGCAAGTGGAGTTCTCGAATTTAAAGCTTCCCTTTATGAAATTAATTTTAAAGTGCCAATCTTCGACAATCGACCAATCGTACGTATGCAAGACGTGAAGCATACCAAAAAGACAGCTAGAAACCAGATTCATTATGGAATATGATTACTCACATTTGGAAACAGTACAGTTCATTACGACCAACTATGTAATCTTGCGGAAAAGAAAAATTCTGCGCTTCATATCCATGATGTTTATAATGTTGATAAACAGGATGATGGTGTGGCGTTTCACATTTTTCATTCACAATTGCTCAGAATGTGTCAAGATAATGGAGTAATCGATTCAGACAAACTCGGTCTATTTGTATATCTGTTTATTTTAGGTAAGAAGATTAAAAACTTTATTTTAAAATGAGCTTAGCTAAAACATTATATTCTTTATAGGTGAACTTTTTGATGCTTATTTGAATCGTAAGATTAGTCACAAAACTAGAATAATCATGGCCATGCGTGCTTACTTTTTCCTTGACTTTTGGAAGTCTCATATCGAAAAGACCAGTGAAAACACCTCCAACGAATGGTATTCTATAGCTCGAAGTTTTATTTTGATTCAAAGTTATCGTATTTTTAAAAGTCTCGCCGAATCCTTAGTCTTGTTAATTATTTCACATTGTGATTATTATGAAGATTATCCGCTGCTACCATGGGAGCATGGAACAGAAACTTTTGGAACATGTGTTTATACTTGCACGTCAAGTAGTACTGGATTTTACTGCTTATAAATTTTTTAAAATTCTCAGACAGGTTATGCATCGTGACAAAATTCTTCGAACTGGAGATTTTGGAATGAAAAAAGAAAAATTTTCAGCAACAGGTTAGTTCGATTTATTTAATAATCATTTTGAATTTTGATATTACCTCTTTTGACTAGCTGAATTGTATTGATTATTCAGGATATATTTTCGATTTTAATTCAAATGACATGAGTGCCAAAGTGCTTGAACTTTTACGCCAATGGCCAACACAAGATGAAATTCATGGTGCCATTCAAATTGCCTACTTGAATGTGGAAAAATTTGCACGATTGGTTGCTTTATCAAAATCTGAAACGAGTCTGTATCCTTTTGTATACATTGATAATTCTCATTTGGATACTGAACAGGAATATGCAGAAGTAAATACTGCAATTAATTTCAATCTATTAATTTCTGAAAATGATCAATTATATGATATAGCAAAAGAAGTGGCTCAGACGGCATTTATTAATCAAAATGAAGAACTTTGTTCTTTTGTTAACAATGTTAATGATAATAGTATCTTTGGTGAATACGATGAATTAGGTGGCTTAAATGAAGATCTGGAATCATATGTATCTAGGTCAAGTGATCAGATGGATAATCTCAGCAAAATCAATTCCAATGAGATTATCTACCTTTTAAATCACCAAAGAAGTGTAACAATACCAACAATTTTGGCTGAACCTGAGGAGTTCTTATTCGATAATCATGATGGACTGGATGTATTAAAAGCATTAATTATTCATGAATCTCATAATGTATTTTCAAGAGCTGATCATTTGTGTGAAATTCAAAACAGATCAGCTTTTAATTTGGATGAAGGTTTACAAAATAGAATTGAAAGAAATGCTGCAAATGAACTTGTGCGTAGCCTTCAAGAAAATGATTCTTATGTTAAAAGCCGACCAAGACTTAAATGCTGAAAAATGAGAAAACATGTAGAAAATATTGATATTCCTAGAATGATTTCAGGTAATTATACATACTATTATTTTTTCTATTTAAAATTGGTATTAATTATTTTTTTTACAATAGTTCAACATCTTGGAGATGCTGGTGTATCTGAAGAATGTCAATTAGAAGATCATGGACTAGTTATTGTATATATAGGCAAAAAACTTTGTGTTGGCCAGATTCTTGCTAAATATCAAAAAATTAGTAATCAGCATGCTTATATACATTCTGGTGTAAATTCAGTAGATTCTCTTTCATTTATTTCTGTTATTCTTTATCGTCATTTATCTGGAAGTTACTTTACACGTCAATCCCTACAGGTGGTAGCCTATTTGTACATTTATCCTTTAAAAATGTTGTTTATTATCTTGGTAAGGTATTTTCTTTTAATGCTACTAATTATGAAATGCTTACACTTGATATTAATGATAGTAAGATTTTTTCCTTTTTTCAATAACAAGAGGTAATTGAAATTTTAAAAACAATTTATAATTAATATAATTCACATTTATTATATTACCTAATAATTTGTAATATTTCTAATTTCTAATAATTATAAATACAATAAAGTCAATTTTCAATATTACTTAATTATTAATGTTACTGAACTTGTAAGGTAAAATTATATATGATTTAAAAAATATAACTGGAAAAGTGGTAAAATTAATTAGTAAGAGGAAAATTTGGAGTAAGGTAAATTTACATATAAATCTTAAAAATTTTACGGTGACCTCTATTAGAAGTAAGCGGAGTCCTGTTATAACATTTTTTTGAATTACGGCTAACATTTTTAATATTAATAATATTGTACTAATACTAACTGCATTTCTGCATTTCCTTTTGCTTATATCATATATTAATATTACTATGTTTCTTTTTGCTTATATCTTGCTTATATTATTAACTATATTTTCTTTTACTTATATCCTATATTAATACTAATAATTGCATTTCTTTTTGCTTATATCCTATATTAATATTACTAATTGTTTCTTTTGCTTATATATATCCTATATTATAATACTACTAATTGTATTTCTTTTCTTATATCCTATATTAATATTACTAACTGTTTCTTTTTACTTATATATCCTATATTAATACTACTAATTATATTTCTTTTTGCTTAAATCTTTTCATTGGGTCTTATGGTTCTATAGTTTTATTATATTAATACATTTTTTTTACTTATATCCTTCTTATCTTCTTATATGAATATTATTAACTGCATTTTTTTTTGCTTATATTTTATATATAAAACACTATTAGTATAATACATAAAGTATTATTAGTAGTATTAGAAAAGAAACACAATTAGTTATATTAAACTGTATTTACTTACAACTTCTATTACTATAAAAATATAATTCTTTTATATCTTTATTTTTTACATTTTATATATCTATATATCATAAAAATACTTTTAAAGATTTAATAATAAATTTTCTAAATACAATACCTATAATAGCAAACTTATATAATAAATGAATTTATTACATATCTATAAAATTGTAAATATTAATTATAAAAATTATAAATATATTTATACAAATTTTTAGCAAAATTTTCATAATAGCTGTCGTAAACTTATGAAAGTTTACATTTAAAATATTAAAAAATATTAATTATTACAAAAATTTGAGGTGCATAATTTGTAAATATTTTGAAGTATTACAGTATATATACCATAATAATTTGCAAGTTTATGATGTGTTATTTTGTAATTTTACAATTTGTAATATTTTGAAAAATTACAGAATTATAACAATTATAATACTTTGAAGTATTATAGCATATACAAATAATTTGCAAGTTTATGATGTAATTTTACAGTAATTTACAGTTCGTAAATTTTGATAAATTATACAATTATAATGCTTTAAAGTATTATGATGTAATAGTTTGTAAATTTATGGTGAAGTATTTTAAAACTTTATAATTTATAATATTTATACAGGTCGAAATGTGAAAAATCAGGCATCAATCAGTATATATATATATATATATTACCAATCGGGCACCAATTAGGTAGCTGATTGGTAACTGATTGGTGACTGATTGGTGACTGATTAGCATTTTTGCTAAATACTATCACCAATCAAGCAGTTTGCTAACTTTTGATCCAGTGATCAGAAAAAGATAAAATATAGTTCATTGGAATCGTCTCAATAAGGCGAATCTAATGGTAATAAAATTGTATTCCTAGAATTAATAGTTAATAAAATATTAAATAAAATATAAATAGTATATTTTATTTTTATATTTTACTTAATATCTCATTAAGTATTAATCCTAGAAATACAATTTTACTACCATTAGATTCGTCTTATTGAGATGATTCCAATGAATTATATTTCATTTTTTTCTGATCACTAAATCAAAAGTTAGCAAACTGCCTGATTGGTGATAATATTTGACGAAAATACCAATCAGTCACCAATCAGTCACTAATCAGCTACCTGATTGGTATCCAATTGGTTACTAATTGATGACTAATTTTTCACTTTTTGACCTGTGTTTTGAAGGTATCGTAAACTTACAAATATTATATAGCTAAAATTTCGCAATATTATACTTAATTAAATTTGCTGATGTTATAATCATTTGATTCCAAATAAGATTTATTATCAGTATAATTATTTGTATTACTTAAATATTTATTGGGGTTAATACTATTATCCATCTATTTATAACTTTTGATATAAATTCTTTTTTATGTGACTCTATTTAAAATTTCTATATATTCTGTATTTTTGTCTCCTGTTATTCTTTACTGAGCAAATCTAAATAAATTTGTTCATTTATTATTCCTTTCGAAGTAAAAAAAGATTCATTTTGTTATTATTTATAAGTTATTAAGATTATATGTTGCACCAACAACCCTTTGTTAAGTCGTCTTCTCGACCTTGTAACATGTTTCAGATGTGCATCTCGCATGAGTAACGTATCACAACATATCATTCAGGAAATAATAATGAAAAACTTATTTGCACCACAAAAAATTCTTGACCTTATAACGAAAGAAAACAAATATGTCAAAAAATAAAGGTCGAAAAGATCAACAATGGTTTGATGAAAAATATTCGAAAATGAAAGATATAGTTATTACTGGTAGTAGGCGCTTAAACTTTACTGGTTCTTTACAAATAGAAAGATTTAACAATTTAGAAAGTATTAATTTGAAGAAACTCAAGATAGCCTATTTGGAAATAAGCAAATGTTCTCAACTTAATATTACCAACTTGTCTGAACTTACCAAACTTACGAGTTTATCGGTAACTGGTTGTCCAAAACTAATTACGCTTAATTGTTTATCAAATGGGTTAACTAGTTTGGAATTAAGTGGTTGTTATCGACTTAACAATATTGACTTATCTAAATTTACTAAACTTCAGAGTTTATATTTAAGAGGTTATCAAAACCTAACCACACTTGATTGTTCATCGACTGAGAAATTAATTAGTTTGAAAATAAGTGATTGTGCTCAGCTTAAGATTATCAACTTGCCCAAGTCTTCTAAACTTCAGAGTTTATCCGTGATTGATTGTCCAAAACTTACTACGCTTGATTATTCAGCAAATGCGTTAACTAGTTTGGAAATAAGTGGTTGTAAACAACTTAATAAGATTGCCAACTTGTCTAAGGCTCCTAAACTTACGAGTTTATCATTGATTGATTGTCCAAATGTAACCAAGCTTGATTGTTCATCAAATGAGAAGTTAACTGAGTTAGAAGTTAGTGATCTTATTGAACTCAATTGTTCGAGTACTTCAATTAAGATATTAAGTGTTAATCTTTGTCCGGATATTAAAATACTTGATTGCTCCAATAACGATAAGCTTATTAATTTAGATATAAGCAACTGTACCAAATTGGAATTTCTTGATTGTTCTAATAGTAAATTAACTAGTCTTGACATAAACAACTGCAAATCTCTGTTGAAAGAATATGAACAAAATGGCACTAAATCTAAAAAGTTTAAATATCCTGAATATCTGGAAATTATTGTTAAGAGAACTACAAAGAACTTAATAATAGTTGGCCGTACTGGTGGTGGTAAATCCACATTATCCAATGTATTAACAGAATCCGAAGATTTTGAGGAGAGCGGAAGCTCAATTAGCGTCACTAAAAATTTCCAGAAAAAAAAATTCCCATGGAAAGGGAAAGAATATAATGTGGTTGATACCATTGGAGTTGGGGATACTAAATTATCTACAAAGAAAGTTTTGTATAAAGTATTAGATGGAATTTTTTCTATACCAGAAGGGATAAGCCAAATTTTATTTGTGATTGATGGTAGATTCACAGGAGAAGAAGCAAAAATATTTAATCTGCTTAAAGGTTCCATTTTCGACATTTTTGAAATTGGTATTCTTGATTATGTTACTATTGTGAGAACTAAATTCAGTAACTTTAAGAATAAAGATAAGTGTGATGCAGATAAGGAACAATTGCATAATGAGAATGAAGATATTGCTAAAATAGTTAAATCATGTAAAGATGTTGTTTATGTAGACAATCCTCCGACGAATATGCAAATCACGGATGAAGATGACGAAGAAACGATTGCAACTAATAAAAAAATAAGAGATAGGTCAAGAAAAATAATATTAGAATATTTAGACGGAGCATGCCAGGCAGATTACTTCAAGTTAAAATCGTGGGATCAGATACGTGAACCGATTACCAAATATTTAGAAAGTAATTGTGAAGATGTACCACCAGAATTAGAAAAGAATAAAGAAGTTGAGGCACTTATTAAAATAACCGAATCATTTTGTACAATTACTTAAAATTGATGATTGGTAAATCAATATTTGAACTGAAGATATCAATTTATATGATTAGTGAATATTTTTTTAAGGAATAATTAAAAAACATATAAATAAAATATGAAATTTATATTTTTAAGAATGCGATCGTGAAGTACACGCTTTGCAATGTAATTTCGACCGCAAATTGAATAAGTGAAATTGCTAAATTGTGATACAAAACTTGATTGTATTAGAACCGCAAAAGAAAAATTTAAAATAATCGGTTTCGAAGTAGATAAACGGAAATTTTTTAAAGTTTAGTTAGTATCAATTAGTCTGATTGACTTTGTAAAGAAGATAAGCCAGAAGAAATTCAGCTATTATGTTTGGAATGAAGAGACTCAATTAACAATGAGCCTTGATCTGCTTATAAAATAGGATTGATATACTTATTATCGTAATAATTTTCACGATGCAAACGACGTAAACCCTACTAGTATGATTTTTTTTTTTTATTTTTTTTAAAAAAATTGATTATAAAATTGATATCTATCGGTTTGAAATCTAAACAGCTGATTTAAAAAAATATTTATTGATAAATACTATATCAAACACATACAAAATAAAATCAAAGAAAATTGAATATTAAGACTGCTATATTGCACACCTCAAACATCTCAAACGGGAATATAACTGTCAATTTTAGCACATAAATTATCCCACTTTTTTAATTTGTGACATGTTTTCTCCAAATGTTTTAATAGTATATTTCTTGACTGATCTCTTCTTTTTCTATTAATTATAATTGTTTCTTCATCGTCTTCATCATCAACAAAAATACTTATTGGGGGATTGTCTACATAGACTATGTTTTTACATAATTTGGCAATTGTTTTACTTTCCTTGCACAAATCTTCTTTATCTTTTTTGCACTCACTTTCATTTTTAAAGTTACTAAATTTAGTTCTCACAATAGTGACAAATTCGGCAATATCATCATCAAATATTAATTTTTTAAATAACTCAGATAATCCTATTTTTTCCTTTATCATGAATTTTCCGTCAATCACCAATAGAACTTGGTTTAACCCTTCCGGTATCAAATGGTTTAATTCCCTCATTTTTTCGTATGTGACCTCTTTTCCGATATCGATAGTATCAACCACACGATATTTCGTCCCCCTCCATTCGAAATCCTTTTTCTGGAAATTTTTATTCTCGCTAATTGAGTGTTTCTCGGAATCAACAATACCGCTTAGTACATTCGCTAATGTGGATTTACCACCACCAGTATGACCAACTATTAATAAATTCCTAGTTTTTTCTTTCCCCATTACTTCTAGTCCTGGATTATTAATAGTTATTAGCCAATATAGACTTTTAATCAAATCTGTTATGTTAATAGGATAATCAAGAACTTATTTCTAGACTTATTGTAACTATTGAATCATTAAATACCGTTCGAACAGTCAATTTCAGTAATCATAAACTTTCAGTAGCCAGTTTATCATTATAATGACTGACTGATTAGTGCTTACGAGCCTTTTAAGCTTTACGTTTTAATACTGTTCTTCCCACCTGCACGTGACGATATAAAGTTGTGTAACATTCGGTAGTTTTCACCCTGCATAAGGCCAGTATTAACTGCAGATTACTACAAAATTGAACCAGAACCGTTTTGTTTTACTTACACTTTTTACTCCTTAATGCAATTTTCATAATGAAGATGCAATTTAATAATTTTTGTGATCCTAACTCAATATAAATATAAAGGGTAAATAAAAGATTAGTACTCTACAAATTGTATATGCATTCTTTTTATCCAGTCGGCTTTTAATTAATTATTATTTATCGTAACGAATTTGATTGATAAATTAAATACCATAGTAGTTACACTTAACGAACATTAAGAAAATATTTCCTTTAATTATGTATGTAATGTAAAAATAATTTGATCGAAATGAACGATTTACTCCAGACATTAACGTATTAGAGATAACAATTTTTTTTAATTATTTTGTCATATTCTTACATCATTGGTATTGATGCTTTTAAAAGTTGTACGGAATGTGTGCATAAGTTACTGATCTGGTAGTATATAAATGGGTTATTATCCTTCGGATGATAACCCATTTATATACTAAACTAGATCAGTAAATAACTTTTTTATCATCCTAGATATACTAATTTGGTCCGCCAGTTTATAATAACTGATAATAAAAAATGTAAATCTTCGTTTGATTACTAACAATGACAGGATTTTTTTTTTTAGTTAAATTACATTTTGGATACAAAGATACCTTGACCTGTACGGACATTTGATTTATTAATCTAATCTGGCGTTATACGTTATTTTACGCATGATATAATTCCAAATCTGGAAATCCTTTAAACAACTATAATGGATATGTGGTGAACGCCATACAGTATATATACCTATATACCGCAGATTATGAATATCAGACCGTGAAAAACTCGAAAACAAAGAGAAAAATTCGAAATAGTATGATGTTTATGTTGTTATTACCGATAGATTTTAAAAAGTATAATCAGTTTGGTTTGAAAAATTAAGTTTGATTTTAACTAAATTACAAATTGGAGGTCAAATATTCGAACAACAGAATAAACTTAAATATTATAAAAATATGGGGAAAGAAAAAATCAATAATTTATTAATAGTTGGTTATACTGGTGGTGGTAAATCCACGTTGGCCAATGTATTAAGTGGTACTGATGATTTCGAGGAATATTCTAGTCAGATTTTTAAGAAAAAGGATTTTGTATGGAAAGGAACTAAATATAATGTGGTTGACACTAACGGAATTGGAAAGGAAATCACTTTTGAAAAAATAGAAGAAATAATCCATTTGATACCGGAAGGGATAAGCCAAATTTTATTCGTAATTGATGGGAAATTCACGACAGAAGGAATACTTGGAAATTTCATTTTAGAAAGTGATATTGCTGAATATATCACTATTGTGAGAACTAAATTTAGTAATTTTAAAAATGAAAGTGCCTGTAAAAAAGATAGAGAAGATTTGTGTAAGAAGAGCGAAAAAATTTGCAAATTATGTAAATTATGTGAAAATATAGTTTATGTAGACAATCCCCCGACAAAAATTGCCGTTTATGATGATGACGATAAAGAAACAATTGAAATTAATAAAAAAAGAAGAGAAAGGTCAAAAAAAATATTATTAGAACATTTAGAAAAAGTATGTCATAAATTAAGAATGTGGGATAATTTACCTCCAGTTATATTACAATTCTTGAAGACAACCAACTACATCTAATTTTGTATTCTTGATTTACGTACTTTATCAATAAATGCTTTTTTCTATACTGTAATTTAAAAATTTGACATCATGATTTCAAGTGATTTATAATTTAAGTCCATCTTCTCGCGTAAATTTTATTTTATTTTTTTTTTTTTATTTTTTATTTTTTATTTTTATTGGTTTTTTTTTCTAGAGGGATTTAGATTTCATAAGTGTAACTAAATATATGAATTAAACAATAAAATAATGCGGTGACATGGAATAAAATTTTTTGCCATGCGTATACTGTAAAATGAATGATATATTTTATAAATAGAATTTTTCTGAATTTTTTATTGTCTGTTAGCCTCAATATGACTTTCATCTATTTAAGCTAGAGGAATGCAAATACCACTATTTAGACGACGATAGTTTCTTGATAATTTTAACGATTACTGGATCATCTGATTCTAAATATGATTTCGCTGGCTCTACTAAATCTTTTAGCTCTAAGTTATTCGATCTATCCAACTTATCCCACATCTTTAATTTATATTTTTTTGAACATACTTTACTCAAATGTTCTAGGAGTATAGCTCTTGACTTATTTCTTCTTCTACTATTGTTTTTTATTGTACCATCATCATCACTATCACCAACATAAATATGTGTTGGTGGATTGTCTACGTGGACGATGTGCATGCGGGGTTTGTTAGGTTTGTTAAACACATTCTTGATAAATTTATTTTCGTAAAATATTTTTTCGTTTAAACTACGAAAATCTTCTTCGTCTTTTTTACACTCTTCTTTACTTTTAAAATCTTTAAATTTAGTTCTCACAATAGTAATATATTTGTGAATTTTGTTTTTTAAAATTTCTTCTTCAATTTCACTAAGTTTTTCTATTTCTTCTGCCGTTAGTCTTTGGTCAACTACAAATAAAATTTGGCTTATCCCTTCCGGCATTGAACAGATTACTTGTCCTATTTTATATAAAATTTCTCTTTCAATTAGCTTAACTCTAATATCAACCACATGGTATTTTCTACCCTCCCAATTAATATCATATTCTTGAAAATCACTTGAGTTCCTAACTGTGCGTTCATTTTCTTCGAAATGCTCAGTCTCACATATTACATTAGCTAATGCGGATTTACCGGAATTAATGGTACCAATTATTAACACATTCTCTTTCAACATATTTTTTCTGAAATTTTTTTATTGTACCAGCTCAAAATGTGTATCTTTTATTACAAGTAGAAATTTGTGTGACTAGTGCAAATCATGGTTAGTACTGTATTTTAAACCCTTGAAACAAAGTGGGGTAGCCGGGTACCAGACTAACTCGTGATGGGCCACAAGCACTAAACTTTTCAAATTAATAATTTTAGATTTATTGCAAGAATTTCAAGAATGTTGTATTATTTTTTATTTAAAACAAAATTTACGTCTCATAAATATTTTGTGTATGAAAGTATAACAAGCCAGAAGTTGATTTGATGTCAACTAGACTTCATTATCCATTAATAATAAGTATTGTAGTCGTAATAGTGATAATTGTGAAGAAGATTAAGAAGATTTCATCATTTCTTTAATTACAATAAGAATCGTGAGATTTTCAATTTTTATCTTTATCACTAAAGACAAAGAATATCATTCTGTAAGTTCCATGCTATGATTTAAGTGATATAAAGATTCTCAATCAATCATAACTTTCCATCTCACAATCTTTCTTACTCTTCGGCCAAAATTAAGATCCTTCTTATCTATTTCAAGACATCGTTTCTGCTCTTTACTTTCTTTCGTACGATTGTTCATAACTACATGACTTACAGAACATCTTAGCTGATAGCAAATGCGTTAATATAAATGATTTTAAATATACTGTATATTGAAGTTATAACACGTAACAAACTTTTTTATCACGGGTTCTTTTGATTGATATCTTACCCTCCGGATATTTTTATAAAAAAGAGAACGAAACGACAGATAAGTACATGAAACAACACAAATGACGGCACCTGGAAAAACAAACCCGGCAAACCACTCCACATAGCCATAGAACTATTACCGAAGCAAATGTACTCAGCTATTATTTTGGATATTCATTTGATTATCATCGTCGTAAAAGACATAACAAGGTGTCGTTTCCTGTGAATATCGAAGTAAAAGCTGTTATTGATCTTTGTTGACTATGTGATACCTTTATTGTTTCATGTGACTTAGTACATATGATTTTATATAAAAGTATGCTATTAGGGTTTATTATTAATCTACGACAAACAGCCTGAATTACAATGATAATAATCAAAACTATATGATATAATAAATATGTTATCTTTTATTGTTAATATTAATATTTGTTGTAACAGATTTACTATTTTTTTGTGCTCTATACCATTTATATAACATACAGGAAAATAAAGAAATAACGATTCCACCACAAATACCTCCTAAAACAGTACCAACGATTAATTTCTTATCCCTAGTACCTTGAACGTTATAACCATTATCAAAACCGTTACTTGAATTATTCGAAACCACATTACCACCTGATCCATCTAATGGTAATAAAACGTTATCAATAACATACATTACACCATTTTGTAATAATATATCAGATTTTTCCACTTTTCCATTATTAACATAAATAGTATCATTTTTAACCGTAAAATGTAATTTTTTCCCAGTATCACTTGATTCTATATCCATACCATCTTTAATCTCATAGATTACCGTACCAATTATTGCATGAAGTTTTAATAAAGAAATCTTTTCAGTTGAACCTATAGATAAAATATTTGGTCTATTAAACGCATCATTTGTTGGTACGAATATAGTCATTCCTATCGTTGTATTAAAATTTGATAACAAATTTGCATTCGTGGATATATTTATAAATTGAGTTAAACCCAAATTATTTGCTGTATCAAACAATGATAAAGGGGGTAATATAACTATTGATCGAATGAGTTTTAAATTAGTTTAAATACAAAAAGGTAAAAGAGTAAAACACAAAAAGTATATGAAAGATTACCTGAGTCAATTAAATGTATAACACCGTTGGTACATACAATATCCATTTGAATAATTTTTACTGGTAAATTACTATTACCATTACTATTACCATTGTTAATCGTAATATCTCCTTGTATAGATTTCATTAAATAGAGAACTTGGCCCCCATTTGGTAGATGTACTAATGACGAATCATTTAATAATGTATTTACGACTAAACTTGGCATTAAATCCTTGGATAGTATCTCTCGATCTAAAAAAAAAAATAAAAAAAAAATGAATAAATTAATTTATTTTATAGACTCAATATCTATTTCTTAGTTACTTACCGGGAACTGCGTGATATCTTATTAAATTTGAAACGAAAGCACCATTCGTATTCGTGAGGTCAATTCCTGATGATAAAAATGCATCATTTGTTGGTGCAAATAAAGTTACAGCAACCGTTGAATTAAGTAACGTAAATAAATCAACTAGTCCTGAATAACTCAATATTTGACTTAAAGTTGATAAATTATCTGTGGTTTGAATATAACTTGCTATGGTAACTGTTTGCCCTAATGCATTGTTTATATAGTTATTGCTAAATATTATAACTAGTAATAAAAATTTTTGAATAAATTGAGCCCAAGGAAAAAAATACATGACGTCGGCGTGACCAAAAGTGTAGAGTTACTGAAAATACTTGTACTTTATACTTATATCGGTAATATTTAAATATTAAAAATGACCAGATTTGGTTAACTTCCGATCATAAATTATTTAAATTATCGGAGGGTGAAAAAATAATAAATAGATTAAATCATATTCGCACTTTTAAAATAATTATTTTATTTTTTTTAAGATCGTAATAATTTTGATTAAAGAAAATTCAAAAAAAAATTTGAAACTACACAACTTACACAACTATTAATACTAAAAATATTATTGCGCAAATGTAATACAAGTCTAACTTTACAAATTGATTGCCGCAATATTTCCCGGGGCGTGAATTCGTTTACTTAATACGGCTTGGGCTGTAATCACAAAATTGGTCATAATGTACATTACGCCTTTAATATATTTATATCAATTGTTTCGATAAAGAAGAATCTAAATACTATAAATATTTGTTACCGCATGGATGAATATATGTTTTGACTCAATGAATATATATTTTTCCTTTTTATATTCTCATTTCAACTCTTCTCAAAATAATTTAATCAATTTTAAGGGTTCTTAGAAACTTCTTGTGGCCGGAACGTTGCTCAGATGATCTATTTGTTGGGGTATGTTGCCCCTCCCTGTACTCTCTTTTGTACTTAAAATAGAAAAATTTTGACCCTTTCAAAGTTTTTTTTATATGTGGCGTGGCCAAAATTAATTTAAATAATTTAAATGTAGTCTTTTAAGGAATTTTTTTATTTATAGAATGTTAAATTTTGGTTTCGTTATAATTGGACAATTCGATTGTTGTTAATCTTTGGTTAGCGTATAGTGTATTTGATAAGTTGTAATTGCGGTTTATAATACAATTACACACTGTATATTTAATATATAAATTGAATTCCTCGAAATAAAATTTACGAACAATGACAACTATAAAACACCATATCAATAATCCAAACCCTGATTATATTTATTTTCTGTATTTATAGAATAATTTTGATACGTGTTTCAGATTAGTTTTACTAAATATAATCAAAGTTAATTTAAATCTGCAAGTATTATTATTTACATACAGTATATATGTATATGTATTCTATTTTTAAATTAATCCGAATGTAATTTTACGGAATTAAAAATTCAATTCAGACAATAATTGTTATGATATATCTGATAATATACCAAATTAATTATTAAATTAATTCAATAAATTCACAGGTCATAAAATAACACTAATTAAAACTTGTCAAAAATATATACGTCACGAAAAATCTTTGCATCATTTTTATTATACATTATTTTGAATAAAACATTATTATTACGAAATTATTTTACAATTTAATCATATTACCTTATTTTATGCCTAATAATTTACCTACGTATTTATTGTTCATAAAATTGCGGATAATTTATATCGTTAATCGTTAAAGTGTTCATATAATATTCTCCCAATTCATAGATTGGAGCGAAGAAATTATTATTATCTTTTAATTCGTTTGTGTTTGTCGAACTTATAGGTAAAGATGAAGTTGAAGGAGAAGACGGATTAGACCAATAATGAGAATAATCAGAAACCGGTGAAGAATTTTCCGATGAATATGTCGAAATAGATAAATCTTCTATATAAGAAAAATTTTTATCTTGTGGAGGGATTAAATATAGCGTATTTTGATTGTATCTTGGTCTCATACCAAAAATTGAATTATCTTCTAATAGCGTGAAATCGTTTCCTGTCAAAGTTGGATATGCGACGTTGACCATATCACCAATATTAGTTAAAGTGGCGGTTATAGCGGAACTGTCCGATTGTTCCGATTGTTCATTCGAAGTATTATTTGAGGTCGAATTTACTGAGGAATTATGAGTGTATAATTGATTATTTAAAATTTTCTTTTTTCGTCCTGAATCTTTTGTCGTATTTAACGTCTTTGTTGTAGGATTTAACATTAATAAAGAACGTGCGTTTAAATATTGTCTCTCGGTCTCACGTGCTAATTTTCGATAGGCTGATTTAATGATGGGAGGTTCTTGGCTCCAAGAATCTGCTGCCAAGGTTGAAAGTTTTGTCATTTTAATCTTATAATTATTCGCCTTGAGTTCTTTAACTAAAGCAGCTCGATAAATAAAAAATTCATTTGGCATTTTTGGATTCTTATTTTTGTGTTTTAAGAGATTGGCTACTAAAGATTTAGTATCGATAGAAGGAGGAAAAGATGGTCGTTTAACAGAAATCGACTTTAAGTCATCCATATCGTTGGGTTTATTACTAAAAATGTCGTTAAAACTTTTAGTATTTTCATGATTATTCATTTGATTTCCTTGATCTTGACTTATATAAGTTTGGGAGTTCAAAGGAGTTGTTTGTGATTTGTTCATATTGTCGATTTAGTTATATATAATTTTTCTCAAGGGAATAATTGTGATTATTTTAATTAGCACGAAAATGACATTTAAGAGAAAAAATCGTATAACATTTATAAGCAGTTTATATGGTTTATATGTCTTTTGTTTTTACTATTACGCAACCGGAAATAACAAAGTATGCCGAAATTCCGATGAAAGCGTCATTGTCCGCAGTATACTGCGGTTAATAAAATCTGCAATCATTCTTATTGTTTCCCAAATTGTTTGTACATCATTCATCAAAGGGGATCTCTTTCTCCGAATCACAACTTTTTTATGCAAGATGTTGTAATAACATGTTTTTCGGAAATCTAAACCCTATTCAAATGCTGCGTAATTATCGTCGAGTGAAAGAATAATTGAATCAATACGCTTATATTGTTGGATAATAATATTTGTTTCTTCATATATCAGGTACAGTGTGTAAATATACAATCAAAACCCGAAATTTCCAATATACTTACTAAAATTTTGCTATCTTGGAAAAGCATATTTGAAAATCAAGTAATACCAGAGAATCAAGTGAATTTTATATCGGTCAAACTTAAAATAAATCTTTTAAATCATTGGATCTTGGTAATAGTGGTATCCAAAAAAAGGTAAAAATGTTTACCATTATACTACAGAGAATGCAATAAGAATTTATAATGAAGTTGGGGGAACCTAATGATCTTTGGAATTATTCAAAATTTTCCAGGTAGTTAAATTTATTTACCTGATTCTTAGATATCATTCATAACATTCAGATCTAAATTTTTTGCAAAAATTTCTTACCAGAGTTACCAGAGCCTAGATTCAAGAACCCATTAATGTATACACATAATACTGAAATATATTTTTTGGAGACTTTTTTTCAATAAATAATTGTTGCGTAATTTTATACATCATATATTGTTTCTCTCTTAACTTTATTTTTGTTGTTGATATAATTATAATACTTTAAATTATGATAACATAAAAAATTATTTAAACATACTAGATGAGAAATTTAAAAAGGCGTTACCGCGCTAGTTAAAGTTGAATGATTTTAAATAATTTTTAATTATTACGTTCTGTTTTACTTTTTTTTTAAAAAAAAATTTACTATTTTCTGAAAATCCAATTTTACTTAACAAAATAGCGCCTTGTAACAAACATACCGAAATCACTTCTCTCCCCGCACATTTCTTGTTGAACAAAGAAGATTTTTTATATCTCGAATTTTTACTGTCGGTTGTCATTTTAGCGACTACCGGATCATATGATTCTAAATGGGATTTCACTATTTTCTATTTTAGCAAGTTCCTTATCTAAGTCTGTTGACTTGTCATATTCATACAACCTACCCCACATATTTAATTTGTATTTTTTTGAATATACTTTCTTCAAATGTTTTAAGAGTTAGTTCTTGACTTTTCTCTTCTTCTACCTACTGTTGCTTTTTACTGCGTCTTCATCATCACTATCATCAACATAAATGCGTGTCGGAGGATTATCTATGTGAACGATGTGCAAGCGGGGCGAGTTAAAAAAGAGATGGGAGATTTGTTAAATATTTTTTGTTTAAGCTATGCAAATCTTATTTGTCTTTTTTGCACTCATCTTTACTTTTAAAGTCTTTAAATTTAGTTCTCACAAACAGTGGTATGTTTGCCAATTTTGATTTTTAAAATTTCTTCTTCAATTTTACTAAGTATTTCTATTTCTTCTGCCGTTTGTTTTTGGACTACAAATGAAATTTGGCTTATCCCTTCCGGCATTGATAGATTACTTGTCCTATCTTATATAAAATTTCTCATTCAGTTAACTTCTAATATCAATATATTGTACCATTCCATATTCTTGGAAATCTTTTTGTGTGCGTTCATTTTCTTCGAAGTACTCAGTCTCACATATTACATTAGCTAATGCGGATTTACCGGAGTTAGCGTTGCCAATTATTAATAGATTCTCTCTAAGCATATATGTTTTTTTTGCTAAAAAATTTGTGCAAAAATTAATTTATACGTTTTGCCAATCGCCACTGCGCACTGCGCATGATTAGCACACTGCAGGAAATGGTGAATTACAGACTGTACCAGACACAGTTTGGAGTGTTCTAATTGTTCTAATAGTAAATTTAATATAAACAACTGCAAATTTCTGTTGAAAGAATATGAGCAAAATGGTACTAAGTCAAAAAATAACTAAAATAACTTGAAAATATTCAGGAGAATTTACAATAGTTAGTCGTACTGGTGGTGGTAAATCAAAGACTTAAGGAAAATGGGTGCCCAATTAGCATCACTAATTTCCAGAGAAAAAGGATTTGAATTGAATGGGAAGAGTTATAATGTGGTTGATAGCATGGGATTGGGGATACTAAACTATCTTCTAAGAAATTATTGATTGATGGAAGATTCAAAGCAGAAGAAGCAAAATATTTAACTTGCTTTAAAGTTTTATTTTCGCATTTTGAAATCGGTTACTATTGTAAGAACTGAGAATTTCAGTAACTCAAGAATAAAAATGAGTGTGAAGCGGATGAGAAACAATCGTGTAATGAGAACAAAATTATTGCTGAAATAGTTAAATCATAATCTTTCGGCGAATCTTCAAATTACCAATGAAGGAGATGATGGTACAGTAAAAAACTAAAAAATGAGAGAAAAGTCAAGAAAACTAATATTAGGTTATTTAGACAAAACATGTCAGATAGATTACTTCAAATTTAACAACGTGGGATCAGAATAAACCATGAAGGTACAAATTCGTAAAATATTTAAAGATATTTATTTTAGTTATATCGGCTGATCAGAAAAGCCTCCCATAATTTTATATGCTAATGATAATAAGTAATAACTGAGCTTAAATATTAATTGGCTTGATTTTTCAATCAGCCGATATGTATATATTATTTTTCTAAGAAAGATAGAAATAAAATATACATATTTATGCAAATTACACAGATATCTTAAGAAGTGAAATGCTAAATTTGTGATACTATCATACTAAGAACTTGAATTTCTGAATTTTATAGAAAAATGCAAATTTTAAAGATTCCATTAACATTCAGCACGGAGATAAATCCCAGTGAACTTTGACCTGTTTCTAAATATGATTAATTTGTATTACATATGATGTGAATGTGTGTATAGTTAATATAATACCAAAGCAATTCAGATGATATTTTAACATCACTATCCAATAACTGTGTGTATAATGTACATATAAATGAAAAGCATATCAGTTTCTCTTTTTTAGATGAAATTAACACTCAACCTTGTAATTACATCATTAACATGATTCCTAAATATTTTCCTATTTCTACTTTAAAATAAAGGATTTATCTTCCTTTTACTATACCTTATTATATTTATTGGTATTTTTATTATATCATTTCTTCATAACATTATTTTGTCAATATCTTTCATCATTTCATCTTTGAAATTAAAACTTTCCTTTAATTTGATTTCCTCATCATCATTTTGCCAATTATCTTCCAATTCACATTCAAATTTCTTATTGCCCCAATTATTTTCATCATTATTCTCTCAATTACACAGGCAATCTCGATAAATCGGATCAGTTGGTTCCAGTAAAAATATCTGATATATCAAGACATCCGATATATTGAAAAAACTGGATTTATATAAAAATATATGAAAAATCCGAAATACCAAGAAATCACGTGATTTTTCGTTCAAAATTTCAAAAATTTATTCAAAAATGAATATAATTTTATTATTATAAAGAACTATCTGTCATACCCCAAATGCTCATTATTTCTTCTAGTTGTGGATAAATACTAGATTCACGAAAATTATTTGCATTTAGTAAAGTGGTATCAATGGAAAGCCAATGTTCTGATCTTTTTAAAATATCGGAAACTGTGCTAGTGGAAATTCCATATTGTGCTGCTAATTGAACACCACTAAGTTTTTGATCTCTTCATTTTTCGCAAAGTTCTTTCTTTTGAGCTAATGTTAAAGATTTCTTCTTTTTATTATTCGTATCTTTATTTTCTCTCATGCTTAAGTATAGTTTGAAAAAAAACAGGAAGAAAAAATTGTTTGCCTAATTAATAAATGATTGACATAATTATCTTTGAAAAAATTAATACGTCATATTAAGATTTTTAACTATAGTTGATCTAGAATAAAATCTGATTTACGAAATATTGAGATTTTACTAATAAAGTCTGATATATCAAGACTGTTTTAATATAGATGATTTAGTTCTAGAAGAAAAATCTGAATTAGTGCCAAATCCGATTTATCGAGGATCCGATTTATCGAGATTGCTTGTGTACTCTTTTTATCATCCTTATTGTTGCCCCAATTTTCCTCATTACTACCTTTATTAAATGCCCTTTAAATGCCCTTTAACTACCCTTTAATTGCTCTTTAATATTTTCTTTAATATTTCATCTCAATTCTTGATATTTTCTCAATATCCTTATACATATTGTCTCATAGTATCCAATACAAGTAACTCTTTTGCATTTTTTACAAGTTCTCATTTTTATTTTTCTCGATTTTTTTTGTAATTTTTGGTATTTTATATTTTCAGTTATCCTTAATTTCTACTTTGTCTATAACATATCTTTATATATATATTATATATATATATTAGTTTCTTCTTAATCATCAATACCACTATCTTTCCCATTATGATATTTTTCAATTAACTTTTTCCTAATTTTACATGGTTTTTCTGCACATTCTTTACAATATGTACAGTCAAACCTTTATATACCGATATCCTATATACTGATAATTGCCTGTACCGATATATTTTTATGTTCCATTTCACAATTAATAAAAAATTTCATTGTACTGATATTATATATAATTTCACGATGTAACATGTACTGATACTTTTCTTTACCCCTTATTAATTAATTTATAGTAAGATGTACAGTCACGTCAGAAAGTATTGCCTGATTTAAAAATAATATCAAGATCAGCAAAACTTTATTAATTAAAATTTACATAAAAAAATAACTTTTAAAATGGCTAATAATGTGTTAGCCCTCCCTTTGCTTCTAGTACTGCATTGATTCATTGTAGCATTGAGGCAACAACATTTTCAAAAATGAAGCAGTTCAGATTTTTCCATTCTTAACTTAATGCAACTTTAAGTTCACCTACAGTTCTAGGAAACATCTCCTGATTTTGGATATTGTTTTTTAGCTGCTTTCAAATATTCTATATCAGATTTAAATCAGAGGAATTGGCTGGCCAATCAATAATTGTAATTTTATTCTTCTTTAACTAATCTTTAGTTTATGTTTATTTTCACAGTATGAATAGGTGTATTATCTTGTTAAAAAGTTGCAGCTCTTCCTATTAATTCATAAACTTTATGATGAAATGGATGGAGATGTTTATTTAAGATTCTAACATAAGTATTTGAATTAATTTTTTTATTTTCTTCCTTATTTTCATTACAAAAAGTCAATGGTCCTTTTATCTCTCCTGTAAAACATCTCCAAACCATAACTGATTTTTAACCACTTGTTAAACTTTTCTTCTATATGCCTTCAAATTCTTATTTATCATGATTGCTTTCCAATCTTAATACTTGATTCATCAAAGAAAATAACTTGCACTGGTCAAAATCAATTCTATCGGGTACATATCAGGTACCCATATATCGGTGGCTAATCGGATAAATATCAGGTATTTTTACATATCAGGTATCCGATATCTAAACTATTAGTCACTGATATGTATATCGTGCATTGATCTATCTTACACATATCAGGTACCCGATATGTAAATTTTAATACGTTAAAGATTTTTATTTTGTATAACGTACTGTATTATTTATAATCCGTTTCAACTAAAATTTTTTATTTAAATTCATTTTTTAGATAACTTTTATAAAAGTCCATTTGAATAATATTTAATAGGGATTTTATTTAAGAAACTTTTAGATTTTTTAGATTTTTTTGAGAAATTTTTTGAGTCCGTTTGGAAAAATTATTTTTTGAGAATTTTTTAACTAAGGGGATCGTTTAGGGCATTTTTTGATAGAGAATTTTCTAAGGGTTTATTTGAGAAAATTATTTTTTTGAGAATTTTTTAATTGAAGGTATCATTTGATAGAAATTTCTAAGAGTTCGTTAGGGAAATTATTTTTTGTATTTTTTAATTAAGGGAATTGTTTAGGGGCTAGTGCTCCTAACAGATCGGTTCAGACCTTCCTTTTTTTAAATCCTGGTCGTTCAGCTTCGTCTCACGTCCAGGTTTCCTAAAAAAAAAGAAAGGGAACGTTAATTAGTACGTTCCCTTAAGTAAAAATAAAAAAAAAACAAAAAAAGAAATGAACTTACCATAGTTCGTTCTTTTTTTTAAATTTTGGTCGTTCAGCTTTGCCTCACATCCAGGTTTCCTAAAAAAAGAAAGGGAACGTTAATTAGTATGTTCCCTTAAGTAAAAATAAAAAAAAACAAAAAAAAAATGAACTTACCATAGTTCGTTCCTTTTTTTAAATCCTGGTCGTTCAGTTTCATCTCACGTCCAGGTTTCCTAAAAAAAAGAAAGGGAACGTTAATTAATACATTCCCTTAAGTAAAAATAAAAAAAAAACAAAAAAAAAAAACAAACTTACCATAGTTCGTTCTTTTTTTTAAATCCTGGTCGTTCAGCTTCGCCTTATGTCCAGGTTTCCTAAAAAAAAGAAAGGGAACGTTAATTAGTATGTTCTTTTAAGTAAAAATAAAAAAAACAAAAAAAAAATGAACTTACCATAGTTCGTTTTTTTTTTAAAATCCTGGTCGTGTCATTAGGCTTCGTTCGTCTAGGCTTCCTACTAAAAAAGAAGGGAACCGTTAATTATGTTCCTCAAGTAAAAATAACAAAAAAAAAGAAATGAACTTATCTAGTTCGTTCTTTTAAATTTTGGTCGTCTGGCTTTATCCGTTCGTCTAGGAAAAGGTATTTTAAAAAAAAAATTTTTTTTTTTTATTTAAAAAAAAATTTGATCTGAATCTGTTCAGATCGGATCAGATTTTCTTGTATTATAGGGCATTTCACTGGTCAAAATTTATGCTATCGGGTATTTAGTATATCAGTATATTTGATTGGCCGATCTACACATCTTTTTTTTGTAGATTCCGGGTAAGTCCTAAAAGAAAGGCCAAAAAAAAGTGAAAGTCCTAAAAAGACAAAAAAAATG